>JAXIVD010003386.1:25000-42500 GCA_036785275.1 Cancer borealis
CATGGTGTGTGGGATTGCTTTGTCAGAAAGGCTTGCACTGCCTTGTGTGCATGGTGTGTGGGATTGTTTTGTCAGAAAGGCTTGCACTGCCTTGTGTGCATGGTGTGTGGGATTGTTTTGTCAGAAAGGCTTGCACTGCCTTGTGTGCATGGTGTGTGGGATTGTTTTGTCAGAAAGGCCTGCACTGCCTTGTGTGCATGGTGTGTGGGATTGTTTTGTCAGAAAGGCTTGCACTGCCTTGTGTGCATGGTGTGTGGGATTGTTTTGTCAGAAAGGCTTGCACTGCCTTGTGTGCATGGTGTGTGGGATTGCATTGTCAGAAAGGCCTGCACTGCCTTGTGTGCATGGTGTGTGGGATTGTTTTGTCAGAAAGGCTTGCACTGCCTTGTGTGCATGGTGTGTTGGATTGTTTTGTCAGAAAGGCCTGCACTGCACTGCCTTGTGTGCATGGTGTGTGGGATTGTTTTGTCAGAAAGGCTTGCACTGCACTGCCTTGTGTGCATGGTGTGTGGGATTGTTTTGTCAGAAAGGCTTGCACTGCCTTGTGTGCATGGTGTGTGGGATTGTTTTGTCAGAAAGGCTTGCACTGCCTTGTGTGCATGGTGTGTGGGATTGTTTTGTCAGAAAGGCTTGCACTGCCTTGTGTGCATGGTGTGTGGGATTGTTTTGTCAGAAAGGCCTGCACTGCCTTGTGTGCATGGTGTGTGGGATTGTTTTGTCAGAAAGGCTTGCACTGCCTTGTGTGCATGGTGTGTGGGATTGTTTTGTCAGAAAGGCCTGCACTGCCTTGTGTGCATGGTGTGTTGGATTGTTTTGTCAGAAAAGCTTGCACTGCCTTGTGTGCATGGTGTGTGGGATTGTTTTGCCAGAAAGGCTTGCACTGCCTTGTGTGCATGGTGTGTGGGATTGTTTTGTCAGAAAGACTTGCACTGTCTTGTGTGCATGGTGTGTGGGATTGTTTTGTCAGAAAGTCCTGCACTGCCTTGTGTGCATGGTGTGTGGGATTGTTTTGTCAGAAAGGCTTGCACTGCCTTGTGTGCATGGTGTGTTGGATTGTTTTGTCAGAAAGGCTTGCACTGTCTTGTGTGCATGGTGTGTGGGATTGCTTTGTGAGAAAGGCTTGCACTGCCTTGTGTGCATGGTGTGTGGGATTGTTTTGTCAGAAAGGCCTGCACTGCCTTGTGTGCATGGTGTGTGGGATTGTTTTGTCAGAAAGGCTTGCACTGCCTTGTGTGCATGGTGTGTGGGATTGTTTTGTCAGAAAGTCCTGCACTGCCTTGTGTGCATGGTGTGTGGGATTGCTTTGTCAGAAAGGCTTGCACTGCCTTGTGTGCATGGTGTGTGGGATTGTTTTGTCAGAAAGGTTTGCACTGCCTTGTGTGCATGGTGTGTTGGATGGCTTTGTCAGAAAGGCTTGCACTGCCTTGTGTGCATGGTGTGTGGGATTGTTTTGTCAGAAAGGCTTGCACTGCCTTGTGTGCATGGTGTGTTGGATGGCTTTGTCAGAAAGGCTTGCACTGCCTTGTGTGCATGGTGTGTGGGATTGTTTTGTCAGAAAGGCTTGCACTGCCTTGTGTGCATGGTGTGTTGGATGGCTTTGTCAGAAAGGCTTGCACTGCCTTGTGTGCATGGTGTGGGATTGTTTTGTCAGAAAGGCTTGCACTGCCTTGTGTGCATGGTGTGTGGGATGGCTTTGTCTGAAAGGCTTGCACTGCCTTGTGTGCATGGTGTGTGGGATTGTTTTGTCAGAAAGGCTTGCACTGCCTTGTGTGCATGGTGTGTGGGATGGCTTTGTCTGAAAGGCTTGCACTGCCTTGTGTGCATGGTGTGTGGGATGGCTTTGTCTGAAAGGCTTGCACTGCCTTGTGTGCATGGTGTGTGGGATTGCTTTGTCTGAAAGGCTTGCACTGCCTTGAGCTATAATTTCTGTAACCACTTGCTCATATAATTTAAGTTTCTGCTTTTTGTAACATTGTTTTTGGGCATTACATAGTGCTGAATGAATGTTATCTACGTTATTGTAATGGGTTTAGTATAACACCGTTATATTTATTACACCATGTTGTTTTTTATCTATTACTTTTTACAGCATTTGAATTTTTTCCTTTTTTAATTTCTATGTTAATTTGGCTTGTTTGATCTAAGAAATATTTTAAGTTATTCACCTTAACCTGCCTTTTGATATGTCATGTCATGTTTGGAACTTGTGCACTAATGTATGTATCAGTATACTGTGTATGTATAATATATATATATATATATATATATATATATATATATATATATATATATATATATATATATATATATACAGTGGAACCTTGACTTACGAGTTTTTTGAGACACGAGCCGTCACTCGGTCGATTTTTTGCTTTGAATTGCGAGCCAAAATTTGAGGTACGAGTCAGCGTCAGGGCTGCGTTCACTAGACAATACTGCTACAGTAGCAAACCTACAGGAGCTTAGTGCCAACATATAAAAAATTATAGTTTGTTACCATGAAATGCTTATTTATTATAATTAAACGAAATATTACAAACCTCTAATCTTGTCACCGAGCAATACGGAGCGTGCAGTATTGTCTTAGTGAACACAGCCATATGCCTGTCCAGCTTTCCCGTGCAAAATTCGTTCTCTGCTTGTGTTTACCTCGCCGCGTAAGGATCTCTGTTGTGCTCGCGTTCTGTGCTTTTGTGCATTTATTTTACCAAACTTCTTGTTTGTAACCATGGGTCCTAAGAAAGTGAAAGGAAAGGACAGCGGTGCAAAGAAGAAAAGGATGATGTCTATCGAAATAAAGCGTGAAATCATAGAAAAACACGAGCAAGGTGTGCGAGTAATCGACTTGGCGAGGCAATACGAGTGCAGTACTTCTACGATATGTACCATATTGAAGCAGAAGGAGTCGATAAAGGCTATAACACCAGCCAAGGGCGTTTAATTAATTTCTAAGCTCCGGATCTCTGTCCATGAAAAGATGGAGAATCTGCTATTGATGTGGGTGAGCGAGAAGGAGCTTGAGGGAGATACCGTGATGACGGAGGGTATCCCCTGCGAGAAGGCACGAGCCATTTATGCTGATTTGCTTTACATTCTCTTTTATTATGTTTTTATACAATATTTGTTATTTATATATATATTTTTCTTATTTAAAAACACGTAACAAAAAATTGGATGGTATTTTGGGGGCTGGAATGGATTAATGGCATTTCAATTAATTTCAATGGGGAAAATTTATTTGATATACGAGCAAATTGAGTTACGAGCTCGGTCATGGAACGAATTAAACTCGTAAGTCAAGGTTCCGCTGTATATATATATATATATATATATATATATATATATATATATATATATATATATATATATATATATATATATATATATATATATATATTTTATAGATAGATATAGATATGGTAAAAGCTGTGGTACTTTTTGCCGCAAACAGTATTTATTTTGGAAGCTTGTTGCATGAAGTATTTGTCAACTGCCTTTGTACTTGCCTTGCATTATGATATACAATGCCAGCTGTGCCATTAATACTATACATATGACATCCTCTAAGATGTACTGTGCCTCAGTGGTGCAGTGATTAGCATGTCTGACAATGAATCTGCTGGCCCAAGTCTAATCCCAGATGAAAACAGTTGGCACACAGCTCACCCAGCTGTTCATCCTCCCAAAAGGGTTGGTAGATAAATGGGTACCTGGGGTAACCTGGGTAAGATAAACTGTGGAATATCGGATATCACAGTGTCCTTGTGTCCTGGCATAACGGATTAATTGCCACCACAGGCTCAAAGGCTTATGTGACAGGAGATGAGTGCCCGCAGATATGCACAGAATAGCATGTTCCCCCACTCTATCTTTATTAGGATGTAATGCTTCTGCCTTTCTGGTTTGTTGCTTGGTGTGTTAAATCATCCCACCATTGTGCCTAGTCTCTGACGCCTCGTTCCCTCTGGGAGTGCCCCATGAGGGGATGGCCACGGCAGAACCTCCAATTCTAACTATTCACACACTCCCTCCTTGCTACTTGAAGCACTCCCCTTCTAACAGCACCTCTTCCATGCATGTACTCCTTGGAGTGTCTGGCATGTGTGTTAACTGACTGACATTCAACATGTAATGTAAGGCAGCTTTATGGTTTTATATATTTATTATTTGATTTCCATAATTGCACAAAATCTCATATTATGGTGTTGATTATCGCCTTAATGCTATGGTGTTTATATTGCAGTTAGTATAATCACATCACAATTTGGTTACTAATAACTTAATATATGCAATATCTTTTCTGGCTTTTCCTTTGTGGAAGTTAATCTAATAATTATTTCTGGAACATTATCGTTCTTGTTTGTAAAACTTACAAAATTATGCTTGCAGTAGTTTACATGTATGGGATGTAATTATTTGGCTGGTTTTAATCCTATGTGCTTGGTAATTGTTCTTATTTGATATCAACATGTAATGTAAAGCAGCTTTATGGCTTTTTATTTACTTTTTTTCTCCATGTGATAGTGAAAATTATTACCTCAAAAGGAGTGTTTATTTTCTTGGTATAATCACATTTTAATTAGGTTGCAGTATTTCACCAAATCCAATATATATATATATATATATATATATATATATATATATATATATATATATATATATATATATATATATATATATATATATATATATATATACATATATATATGTTATCCATCTTATCTGTAAAATTACCAAAATTTTGCTTTCGATGCTTTCTTTCATTACTTAAGAACATAAGAAATTAGGAGACTGCAAGAGGCCAGTTAATGACCTATACGAGGCATTGGTATATAAATTATCTGGTTTTAACCCTTGGTAAAAATAAAAAACAATAATATATATATATATATATTGTTTTTATTACCTTGTAATAAATTAAATGAGTGGGCCAGAAATTGTGAAGGAGGGAAAATACCAGGATGATTAAAAATATCTGACGCCCCTAAAAAAAAAATTAGTTACTACTGCATCCCATCAGATGGCGCCACCGTCGACCGTCATCCAAACTTTAACGTTGGGCTGTATATCCTGTAAATGATCCTTGTGTGTGGCCCAGGCGGAGGTGGGTGGACAACATCTAACACTCGGGATATTTTCCACACCCAAGGCTGCTGGAAGGAGTTTTGGCGGTAGAGGCCGATGGAAGTGACGCCAAGATTATTGACGAGGGAGTTATCCAGGACAGTGCGACAGGCAGTGGAGATGAGGCGTTTGTTTGTGGAGTAAGATGACGGGGGGGAGGGAGGGGCACCATGACCATCCACACTATCGTTGCCGCGGATGTTTGAAAGTTTGAATGGGAAGGCTTCATGGCACCTACTGGATACTGATTCCCCATCCCATTCCATCAATGAAAGGTTTTTCTATAAAGGCTTCAATATCAGAGATGATCTCACTAGGGAAAGGAGGAGATGAGATGATTCTCTCGTGAATCCCTTACATATAATTCATCCTCTCCCCAAGATCCCAGTACTACTATTCCTACCATTATCACATCATTAATGTTCTTTCTAAAAACTGTCCACTCCCATATAAACAACCTCTGTTACATACTCTCTATCTATGTTCTTCCAAGTCTGATACACTTTTGTACTCGTGCAATTTGAACTCCTTTACAGATGGCTCTAAATCCCACTTGGGCTCTGGTTTTGCCATTCTTTCACAAACCCACATCCTCTATTTGATGTAACCATTTCACTGTAACTAACCATTCTTTCCTTCCCTATACTTTGCCTTGCCATTATCTCTTTGCTCTGCCGTCTTCCTTTTACCTTAACATATCGCCACATGACCTTTGATGTCTGGCGCTTACTTTATTAACATTAACTCACTCACTCACTACAACGTTTGCCATCCAGAGCCAGTAGCAGCAGCAGCACATTGTTCACATAACACAACCTCAGAAGTGGATCTTCATGTGCTGGATAATGGCATCCCTTGTCTTGAACTGCTTCCCACAAACATCACACTTGAACTTTCTCAGGTCAGAGTGTGTCACATAGTGCTTGGTAAGGTAAGAACTTGTAGCGAATCTCTTCCCACATTCTTCACATTCATAATTCTTAACACCAGTGTGTGTAGGGATGTGTTGAGTGAGGTGAGACGTCTGAGTGAATCTCTTCCCACATTCTTCACATTTATAATTCTTAACACCAGTGTGTGTAAGGATGTGTCGAGTGAGGTGAGACGTGTGAGTGAATCTCTTCCCACATTCTTCACATTTATAATTCTTAACACCAGTGTGTGTAAGGATGTGCTTAGTGAGGTTAGACTTCTCAGTGAATCTCTTCCCACATTCTTCACATTCATAATTCTTAACACCAGTGTGTGTAAGGATGTGTTTAGTGACGGTAGACTTGTAAGTAAATCTCTTCCCACATTCTTCACATTTATAATTCTTAACACGAGTGTGTATAAGGATGTGTTTAGTGAGGTCAGACTTCTGAGTGAATCTTTTCTCACATTCTTCACATTTATAATTCTTAACACCAGTGTGTGTAAGGATAGACTTGTGATTGAATCTCTTCCCACATTCTTCACATTCATAATTCTTAACACGAGTGTGTGTATGGATGTGTTGAGTGAGGTGAGACTTCTGAGTGAATCTCTTCCCACATTCTTCACATTTATAATTCTTAACACCAGTGTGTGTAAGGATGTGTTGAGTGAGGTGAGACTTGTGAGTGAATCTCTGCCCACATTCTTCACATTTATAATTCTTAACACCAGTGTGTGTAAGGATGTGTTCAGTGAGGTGAGACTTGTGAGTGAATCTCTTCCCACATTCTTCACATTTATAATTCTTAACACCAGTGTGTGTAAGGATGTGTTTGGTGAGGTGAGACTTCTTAGGGAATCTTTTCCCACATTCTTCACATTTATAATTCCTAATACCAGTGTGTGTATGCATGTGTTGAGTGAGTCCTTTCTTATTCTTGAAAGTGTTGCCACACTCTCTACACTCAAACTTTCTCTCTCCTTTGTGGATGGAGTTACCTGCCTAAGGGTGATTCTTCTGATCACACCTGAACTTCCTCACACCTGAGACAGACAGCTGGTGTTGTTCCTCACTACTCATGTTGCTGTCCTGGCGTGCAGTCCCCACTGCAACACTACTTCTGGCAGCACACCAGATGAGTGAAGTCAGGTGTTGTTGCAGGAAGCCTCAGGGAAGCTGAGTGAGCGAGGGTCCTCCAACACTGTTCAGCAAGATGATGGAGACTTTCTTGATCCTCACACGGCACCAGTCAGGACCGGCACCCTGGAGGTGGCAGTGCCGTTACACTTGTGCTGCTCCAACGGACCTGGAAATGACGTTAGGCTCTAAATGTTATATTTTGCAAACACACCAGAAATGTGCTCAGTAAATCCTTGGATGTAGTGATGTAAATAGAGGGTCTGAATTATTGAAAAGAGGTCATGACTCTTACTAAATAGGAGTGTGAATGAAGAGAAGGTGAAGGAGATTGAGAAAATGAAGACTTAAATGGACCCAAGGAGGTGCAAAGAAGGAATTTAAAAAAGAAACTAAAGATTTAGTAAATAATGAAATAAAGAACTGGAGAGCAAAAGAAAAAGATAAAATGAGCAAGTTTCAAGGAAATATTTGAACAACATCCTCTGTACACCACTCTTGGAAATATACTTAACATCTCTGAGGACTGGTGATGTACCACCTGACTGGAGGAAGGCTAACATCTCGCCCATACATAAGAAAGGGAGCAGGACAAACCCACTTAATTACCAACCAGTGTCACTGACCAGCACAATATCCAAAGTTATGGAAAGTATAATCAGGGAACACATTGTGCACCACCTCACAGACAACACTCTGATAACAGATGCACAGTATGGTTTTAGGAAAAAAAGGAGTTGCCTAACCATGCTGTGCTACCTGGACGACCTGGTTAATGCTGTGGACTGCGGGTACTGTGTGGATGTGAACTACATGGACTGTGAGAAGGCATTCGACAGAATTCCCCATGGGAGGTTGACGGTCAAGTTGAGGGCCGTAGGACTAGATGGCATCATACTCAGATGGGTCAGAAGCTTTCTCACAGACAGGACTCACCAGGTGTGCATCGGCAAGGAGTGTTCGGGTTGGCTACCAGTACTAAGTGGAGTACCACAGGGATCAGTCCTGGGACCAGTCCTTTTCCTGGTGTACATAAATGACATTGGTAACAACCTTGAATCAACAGTCAGCCTATTTGCAGATGATGCAAAAGTGTACAGAGTTTTGAAGGCAGAGGAGGATGTGGATGCCCTCCACCGGGATATGAAACACCTGGAAGATTGGAGTGGAAAGTGGCTGCTTACTTTTAATACAGAAAAGTGTAAGACCATGCATATAGGCCGCAGCAACCAACAAGCAGACTATCAGTTGAATGGCAGTACATTGGGTAAATCATCACAGGAAAAGGACCTTGGAATAGTTGTGGCTAATGACCTCAAGTCCTCAGTATATGTAACAACTGTGGCTGCCAAGGCAAACAGCAGATTAGGCATCATCAAGAGGAATTTCAGCGTGCTCACCAAGGACATCTTGTTGCCTCTCTACCTCTCTTTAGTCCGCCCCATCCTGGACTATGGAGCCCAGTCATGGTCTCCGTACCTGGTACGGGACATCCAGGCCCTGGAGAGGATACAGAGGAGGGTAACAAAGTTAATACCAGCCACCAGGCCTCACCCAACTACCCTATGAGTAATGCTGCCAGCGCCTCGGCCTGCAGACATTGGAGGAGAGGAGATTGAGGGGGGACATGATCCAGACCTTCAAGCTGCTGCATGGCTACAAGGACATCCACTACACAAGGTTCTTTAAATTAAACGCTAACCATCTGCGGGGCCACTCCATGAAACTAAGCAAACCCGACCACTGGCGCACCACAATGAAGGGAAATTGGTTTGCCCTCAAGGTCATCGACCCCTGGAATGCACCACCAGAAAATTTAGTAACTGCTCCATCAATAGCCACGGTCAAGACGAGGTATGATAGGCACTTGGGATTGAGTCAGGTGGCTGACAGGTCATAGAGGTGGGGATCATCATAAGAAGATCTCTTCTTAGGTATATGTTCAGTTATTTGCCCGTCTCACAGCAGTAATTCTAACACTTCTCATCGGTTAGATTAGGTTAGTTAGGTTGGTTAGGTTAGGTTAGATTAGGTTAGATTTTATTTGGTTTGGTTTGGTTTGGTTTGGTTTGGTTTGGTTTGGTTTGGTTTGGTTTGGTTAGGTTAGGTTTGGCTTGCTTTGGTTAGGTTTGGTAGTACATCTAAGTGTTGCTTTTACACTTTTGATGGTTGGAACTAATAGATCTCATCATTTCAAGCATTTTGAACCCCTGTTTCACGCGTGAAAATAAGTTAGTGCCGATTTTATGGATTTTTATCGGTTTTTGTGTTTTTCGAGTGATGGTGGTACATGGACGTGTTTATAACGGGCGGGGACGTTTTGTTTTGCCCGTCTGACAATTAGATACACTGGCTATTTATTTCTGGGCAAAATGTGGTGCATTTATCGTTTGGAAATAGCTGATTTTGTCTGAAATTGGCCAAATTGCAACTTCGTGATGAAATTGCAATGTCACTTTTTAGCAATTTCCGACAAAAAAAAAAAAAAAAAACATCTCCAAATTAAAAAGCACCATATTTTGCCCAGAAATAAATAGCCAGTGTATCCAATTATGAGATGGGCAAATAACTGAACATTTACCCTCTTATTTCTCCACTATCCTTTCATAGGTAAGCGATACACAACACAAGGTACACCCACACTTAGACCTTACCCCTTCAACTTGGATCCATCCCGAGCTGACCTGACACTTGTCCTTGTGTACACCCACTTGGAAGGCCAGGCCAGCAGGGTGTTGAGAGTCACCTAAGAGGTCAGTTAGTGTTAGGTGGAGGGGTGACGCTGAGTGAAGGAGTGACTTAGGCTGGGACTGGGAGTGGGAGAGTGGCAGTGGTTTAGTTCGTTTTTGGTGCTGAAATTTTATATTGACTAGAATGTATAAAGTGTCTTTGCCATTCATTATATGGTCATAAATAAGACTTGCAGGAATTATAATATAGTATTTATTATGAAACCAAATGTTATTAAGTCACTTTATCAGAAATAAGGCTTGAGTGCAATCTAAGTCATTCTCTTACCGATGAAACAACACATAAGTAAGTTGAGTTGCTAAGCTATACTAACTCAGTTTCATTGATGCCAGTACGTGCATTTCCCTTACCTTAATTTAGCCTTAGCTTAGCTAATCAAAATTAATAAATTTAATTATTTTAAATGTACACACAAAATTTGCTTTATTTTCTAACTAACAGTAAATGTTAGGTTAGATTAGTCTAGACTAGAATGTTACTAGGAATGAAAAGAAAATGAAAGAGAAAATAGAAAAATATAACCGTTGAATTTATTTTAGGATATCTTAAAATGTTAGGTGTTTAGTGTGGCTTTCTTTGATACTTGAGGCTCTGGTGAGAATGTTCAAGGACACAAACCTTCCCGCAACAACATCATCACAACTCCTTCCACTCACACCATCGTCCAGCTTGACAATTCACGTAATTTTTTCTCCAATTTCAATTAATTTGCTATAGTGTAAGTGGTGTTGGGGGTCCCTGGTGGCGTGGGCCCGTGGGGGTGTCCAAACAGCCGTCTTAGTTAGCCGATCTGTTGTTGCTTCTGCCTCTGTTTGCAATTCACAATAGTGTTGAGAATTACGTGAATTGTGAACTCATTCTAGAAGTGTAATGCTAATGCTAATAGTAATAGTAATAATTATCCGTGAAACACACAAGGTAATGGTTTGGATTGACAAATCCTTACTACTGGGTACCCTCGAGTGGGTACTCCGTAGTGCAGTGGTTAGCACGCCCGGCTCACAACCGGGAAATCTTGGGTTCGATCCCCAGGCGGAGAGGAGAAGGTTGGACAGTCTCCTTACACCCTTGTCCCTGTGCACCCAGCAGTGATTGGGTACCGGGTGTCAGTCGGGGGTTGTGTACCCGTGGCCCGGGATGGTGGGGTGGCAGTGCAGGTGACGGAGGAAACCAGTGATCCATCCCATGTTTGTTCAGTTCTAGGGGAAGGGTTCTGGGCCAGGTACGCCCCCAAAGCACGACTCGGCTCTTAGCGGCTCTACGCCCAAGTAGCAGCTCTACGCCCACATGCCCATTTGCGGTCCTACGCCCATTTGCGGCCCCGCCCACGCGGCACTCGCCTCTCACGGCCCTTGTCTCTCACGGCTCAGCACAGCCAGACATTGTATGTACTTCAGCGATCGTGTTCGTAGCCTGTAGCGGATGTAGAAAGATTCTGGGAACTCTGCCAGTGTACGCCACCCCATCATCATTTTATTACAGTGAGTTATTATTATTATTATTATAATTATTGTTATAATAATCAATATTGTTACGAACATGGATATTTGGCGGGTGGGGGGGGGGTGTTTACGCGGGAAGAAGGGATATGCGGGGTGTTTTTTCCGGCGTTTCTAGAGAGCGTGGACTGAGGAGGCCAGCTGGGTGAGGAGGAGGTGGTGTTGACGTCGGTAAAAACACTTATTTGGTCCTTTGCAGCCTCCACACTGGGGCCAAAGCAGAGTGACAAGCTGATGGGCCTTTATTACGCTCGCCACAGTGGCTCCGAGCCCGGAAGAGTAAGTGAAAATTGTCAGTAGTGAAGTCATTACGACCTCTTCCGTGCTGACGAGAGCAAAGGAGTGAGACTGAAGTGAAAGAAGGGGTTCGTAATATTACTATTATCATTATATTGAATTGTTATTATTATTATTGAAAGATTATGGAAATATTATAATTATTATTACTATTAGAATAAGTTTAAGGTTAGGTTTAGGTTTGGTTAGGTTAGGTAGTAGTAGTAGTAATAGTTGTTGTTGTTGTTGTGGTGATGTGTTGGTATTAGTGATGTTTTTTTTTAACTAGTAGTAGTGGTGATGGTATTATTATTGTACCGAGGGTCCGTGTTGAAGAGAAAACAAGAATGGTAAAATAATGGTTATCTTTAATGATGAATAAAATAAATAAAGTACTCGCTATATCCGTGGTGGTGCTCTTACAAATGCTTATCCACTCTTAGCGACACAAACATAAACATATACCTTAACACAAATATTCCTATTCTATCCTACCTAACTATACGTGAGGGAACTGATGGAAAACGACCAAAATACACTCACGCCACAAATATTGTTTGAGAGTCACTGGGTCCTTCTGGCCGTCGTCCTTGTTTGAGAGGCAACTCCACATGCAGCCTTCGTCAAACACCAACCGAAAGACAGTCTTTTGCTGGTCCTCTCGGCAGCTGTATCCGGGAGGACAATTTACTGTTAGATATTAATAACAATGTTTTTTCAAGTGTGGCAAGGCTTTTAGGAACACTGAAGGCTTACCTGTCTGGAGCGGGGTCACGGAACACTAGTGACTGACCTCCCGCCCAGACCGGTATATATATCCTCAGTTCCAGTGACGTCACGCGTTTTTTCCATCATCCTCTTTCGCTAGTAGTACCTACTCTAACCATAACAAGGTATCTTAACGAGCGTCGAGAATACGAGGATTTACCGGTGATTCATTCCGCAAAGGAATCACCGTAATGATAGTTGGCCCGTTGTACTCGGTACACGGCTTTCCTCTTTAAAAAAAATAAATCCTCGTATTCTCACACTCGTAAGAACATGAGTTTATATATTATCAACATAAGTCGGGACCGGTCTTCTTCTTCTTCTTCTTCTTCTTCTTTCTTCTTGTCTCTATGCAAGACTTCCGAGTCAGACGTGACTCGACCTCCTGGTCGGAATAGGTGAACCCAACTCCCAACCAGTCCTGGCAAACTGAGCAGGGTGGTGATCCTCGACGGGGTCTCACCAAAGCCTTCATCCATAGGGGGTGAACTTCCAGTCCTTTACCTGGGCACTACAGAGCCCCCAGGACTGCGGTGATCTCTGCTTCAGCTGCGGGACCAGTTTACCAGTTCGGCATCGCCTCGCCGCTGCAAAAGAGTTTTTATAGGCAGTAACCTTTCCTTTAACCACCCAGGGGTCTACTTACTACCATCTCTCCCTCTCAACACTCCTCTAGGAATTCCTCACAGGCCTTCGGGCTCTGCGTGGTATCCTCCGTGTCATCCTCATCCTCGGAAGGAAACACGATCTCACTCATGTCGACTATAGAACCTCCATCACCCACAACTAGTGTTAACTTGTCCGCGGCACGGTGGATTGTGTCGCCGTTGACAGTGAGGTGGTGGTTGTAATGATGGTTGTAGTAGTAACTGCCTCGTCCACCCTCGAAGTGGAGGAGTGTGTATTTGGCACCACCATAGTCGCCCTCACGTATAAGTTAATATCCCTAACTACCGCGTCACACTCATTCGACTTTAAAATTTTAATAACATAGTATGGGCTTTCCGTTTCATTACCGTGGGCACCACCAACGAATCGAGCAAGGTGTTATCTCTTTTCTGTTTAGAATAATAAAGGACTCCATCTTCCTCTGATCGTGATGACCGACTTCTGAACACACTGGTTTTATTGCTCCACCAAGCGCTTGTTCACCCACTTCTGTTATTTCCTCCTGGGGAAACCACGAGTCGCCTAACAAGTCTATCTGAGAATTCATAATTAAAATTTAATTGGAGGGGGGAAGGACGCCCGGCGATCCGAAGACCGCGACTCACTTAACAATCTGGGGACAGGTGCCCGCAGAGGAGACTGAGCGTATTAGTCCACTAACACTATCACTAACACTTAAAAAAAGAAAACAATGCATCACTATTAACTCTACGTAACTATTCTAATCACCAATCACTAATCACTACTCTGTAAGGGAATAAAAAATTAACTGGAAGGGGGGCTAATTACCTACTTAACTAGCACACTGTAGCGTCCTCCGGACAACGTGGGCTGATGCGTAATTTGCATCTACACCGCTGCAACCACTGTACCGAGGGTCCGTGTTGGTATATGAACAGAAAACGAATATAAAAATAATGGACAACTTTAATGATGACTTAAATAAATAAAGTACTCGCTATATCCGTGGTGGTGCTCTTACAAATGCTTATCCACTCTTAGCGACACAAACATAAACATATACCTTAACACAAATATTCCTATTCTATCCTACCTAACTATACGTGAGGGAACTGATGGAAAACGACCAAAATACACTCACGCCACAAATATTGTTTGAGAGTCACTGGGTCCTTCTGGCCGTCGTCCTTGTTTGAGAGGCAACTCCACATGCAGCCTTCGTCAAACACCAACCGAAAGACAGTCTTTTGCTGGTCCTCTCGGCAGCTGTATCCGGGAAGACAATTTACTGTTAGATATTAATAACAATGTTTTTTCAAGTGTGGCAAGGCTTTTAGGAACACTGAAGGCTTACCTGTCTGGAGCGGGGTCACGGAACACTAGTGACTGACCTCCCGCCCAGACCGGTATATATAGCCTCAGTTCCAGTGACGTCACGCGTTTTTTCCATCATCCTCTTTCGCTAGTAGTACCTACTCTAACCATAACAAGGTATCTTAACGAGCGTCGAGAATACGAGGATTTACCGGTGATTCATTCCGCAAAGGAATCACCGTAATGATAGTTGGCCCGTTGTACTCGGTACATTATTATTATTATTATTATTAGTAGTAGTAGTAGTAATAGTAGTAGTACCATTTTTCGGGGATAAAAAAATACCAAGTTTTATCAAGGTTGTATATTTTTTTCACTTCCATAGGAGTGATTACAATAAATATAACCATTTAGAGAGAGAGAGAGAGAGAGAGAGAGAGAGAGAGAGAGAGAGAGAGAGAGAGAGAGAGAGAGAGAGAGAGAGAGAGAGAGAGAGAGAGAGAGAGAGAGAGAGATCAATTAACAAATCCTATTGAATTTGTAATCTAAATATCGAACAAGATGAATAAAACATAATATAAATCAGTCAAGAACATTTAAATCCTTCATTCACATAAAAGAAAAAGACTGAAAGAAAACGTAGATTGAGCAGATAATTTTAATGGCAACTCGTCGCTACCTTCCCCCGGCTTCTTCATCGTCTCTGAAATGCAAACAAACATATTAAATTTCAATATAAACAGGAAATAAACATAAATCAATATGAAATAGCTAAACGATCTCATCAATGCATCTCTCCCTCTCACCCCATCGCAGTCCCACAGTAGACGAGGAAGAAGATGACAAAAGCTGAAGGAATGGATATACGACCGGCCATCAGTAACAGTTGGTGTGTAGGGGAGTAGGCTGGCCGGTGGTGGTGATGGGGGTGGTGGTGGTGGTGGTGGTGGTGATGGGGCCCGTAAGAATACCGTGGGTTGTGGTCTGTGTCTATAGTTACGAGTCCGTCTGGTTTGCGAACAGGATGCACCTGTAATAGTAGTAGTGGTTGTTAGAGTGGTTGTTATAGTAGTAGTGATTGTTAGAGTGCTTGTTATAATAGTAGTGGCTGTTAGTGGTTGTTATAGTAGTAGTGGTTGTTAGAGTGGTTGTTATAGTAGTAGTGGCTGTTAGTGGTTGTTATAGTAGTAATGGTTGTTAGAGTGGTTGTTATAGTAGTAGTGGTTGTTATAGTAGCAGTGGTTGTTATAGTAGTAGTGGTTGTTATAGTAGTAGTGGTTGTTAGAGTGGTTGTTATAGTAGTAGTGATTGTTATAGTAGTAGTGGCTGTTAGTGGTTGTTATAGTAGTAATGGTTGTTAGAGTGGTTGTTATAGTAGTAGTGGTTGTTATAGTAGCAGTGGTTGTTATAGTAGTAGTGGTTGTTATAGTAGTAGTGGTTGTTATAGTAGTAGTGGTTGTTAGAGTGGTTGTTATAGTAGTAGTGTTTGTTAGTGGTTGTTATAGTAGTAGTGGTTGTTAGAGTGGTTGTTATAGTAGTAGTGGTTGTTAGAGTGGCAGTGGTTGTTATAGTAGTAGTGGTTGTTATAGTAGTAGTGGTTGTTAGAGTGGTTGTTATAGTAGTAGTGGTTGTTATAATAGTAGTGGTTGTTAGTGGTTTTTATAGTAGTAGTGGTTGTTATAGTAGTAGTGGTTGTTAGAGTGGTTGTTATAGTAGTAGTGGTTGTTAGTGGTTGTTATAGTAGTAGTGATAGTCATCGTATCCTTATAAATCATGATAAGAGCGAGGGCGTAATTAGACTTGGTAACTATGTCATTAGTGTTTCAAATGCGTTCGAGATCATGGAGTTGGTTCGGTTCGCCTCTGAATGAACCGAATATAGTAGGTATTGAACTATTTTGTGTCTGTTGTCTTCGTGTGTGTGTGTGTGTGTGTGTGTGTGTGTGTGTGTGTGTGTGTGTGTGTGTGTTGAACTGATCAATCTGCGCCTGTCAGTAACTGTGGTGTGTGGTGGTGGTGGTGTGGTGGTGTGTGGTGGTGGTGTGGTGGTTGTGTGGTGGTGTGTGGTGGTGGTGTGGTGGTGATGTGGTGGTGTGTGGTGGTGGTGTGGTGATGTGGTGGTGGTGTGGTGTGGTGGTGTGTGTTGGTGGTGGTGTGTGGTGGTGGTGTGTGTTGGTGGTGTGTGTTGGTGGTGGTGGTGTGGTGGTGTGTGGTGATGTGGTGGTGGTGTGGTGGTGTGGTGGTCGGCTCTACCGTTCATTTCCTATACGTCACTGGTATCGTCAACATTGTGAGTTTATAAATTGTGATGTAAGTGTGTTATTATTTATGTTAGTGGTACGTGTCATTTCTATATAGCTTATTTCCGTTACCTGTTTATTATATTAGTGATAGTTTGGTTTAGATTAGAGGATGGTGATCAGTACTTATTCGATTTCCTTATATATGTTATGATGAGTATATTTCTGGATATGTTTTCAATGGGATTATGGATCATCGAGTTGAGAGTCAATATTGTAAAAAGGTTTGAGGAGTATTTTAAATAATGTGTGTGTTGGCTGTTGGCAGTTAATTGTTTCTGTTTGTAGATTGATTGCGGGATTGTTTATATACATTTTTTTTTCCCCTTTGCCTTTTAATGATTTTTTTTTTTTTTTTTTTTTTTAAAGGGTACCGGCTAAAAGAAAAAATAATTAAGTTTTAAAAAAAAGATCCCGCTTGTCGCCAGATTCAGTAAATAAGACCATAGGAGAAATATAGACATGGGGGGGGGGGGGGGGGGGCAGTTCAATTTAGTATGAGAGGTGTCTTGACATGTAAAAAAAAAAAAAAAAAAAAAAAAAAAGTTAAATCCTGTTTCAATAATGCGTTTGGTGTCTTAGGAAAACCGTAATGGTGTTTTTTTCAGATTAAGTTAGGTCAAGTTAGCTTACGATAGGTTAAGTTACGTTAATAGTAGTAGTAGTGGTGGTGGTTATAGTAGTAGTATGTGTTTTATCAGATTAAGTTAGGCTACGCTAAGTCAGTAATAGTAGTAGTAGTAGTAGTAGAATAGATTTAGTTAGGATAGGTTTGGTTAGATTAA
>JAXIVD010003386.1:45000-46611 GCA_036785275.1 Cancer borealis
CTGAGCAAAGGAAGCAAATTTCCCTAGACAGGCAACAAGAGCAGAAGACCAGCCTTGAACGCCTGAAGACCATCGTGCCTGCCGCGACTGTGCGAAAAATCCATATTGCACAAGAGACGGGAGCGTCTAACTGGCTAACGTCACTGCCAATCAGAGCAAGAGGCTTCAACCTCAACAAACAAGAATTTGTCGACGCCGTTGCTCTGAGGTATGGCTGGCCAGTTGAAGGACTCCCCAACATCTGTGCATGTGGTTCCCCCAACAACATCGACCACACCATGACCTGCAAGAAGGGGGGATTCGTGTGCATCAGGCACGACGAGGTGAGGGACCTGACAGCCAACATGCTCAGAGAGGTGTGCCATGACGTCGCCACCGAGCCGACTCTTCTGCCACTTGGAGGAGAAAACCTGCGGTTGAGGTCGGCAAACATCTCCGATGAAGCTCGAGTTGACGTCAGTGCTCGGGGGTTTTGGACGAGGGGGCAGAGAGCCTTCTTCGACGTCCGGATCTTCGACCCGATGGCAGCATGTCACCGCGAGCTCTCTCTGGAGGCTGCCCACCGTAGGAATGAGCAGGAGAAGACGAGAACCTATGGCGAAAGGATTCAACACGTCGACCACGGCACCTTCACGCCTCTGGTCTTCACCACATCCGGCGGGATGGGCTCCAAGGCTAAGTGCTTCTACTCAAGACTAGCCGATTTGATGGCAGAAAAGAAGCACCAGCCAAGGAGCCATGTTGTCGCCTGGATGAGGTGCCGCCTCTCATTCTCCCTTCTCAGGTCTTCCCTCCTGTGTCTCCGGGGTACCAGGCACGCCACTCCCTCCACCACGGACATAAGTGACCTTGATTGCGAAGCCACAGTGGTAGAGAGTAGAATAGGGGTGGGTAGGTTAGGGGATTAAATAAGGATGTAAATATAGGGGTAGATGGATATGGTTAGGGGTTAGAATATTATGGTTGGATGCCACAGCCATTAGCGACCAGAGTTGGGGCTAATGACCTCCAATTTGTGGAGCCCATGCAAATAAAAAGGGTGGAGGTATCTTTAAATGTAGTAGTAGTAGTGATAGTAGTAGTAGTAGTAGTAGTGATAGTAGTAGTAGTAGTAGTAGTAGTAGTGATAGTAGTAGTAGTAGTAGTAGTAGTAGTAGTAGTAGTAGTAGTGATAGTAGTAGTAGTAGTAGTAGTAGTAGTAGTAGTGATAGTAGTAGTAGTAGTAGTAGTAGTAGTAGTAGTAGTAGTAGTAGTAGTAGTAGTAGTAGTGATAGTAGTAGTAGTAGTAGTAGTAGTAGTAGGTAGTGTAGTAGTAGTAGTAGTAGTAGTAGTAGTAGTAGTAGTAGTGATAGTAGTAGTAGTAGTAGTAGTAGTAGTAGTAGTAGTAGTAGTAGTAGTAGTAGTAGTGATAGTAGTAGTAGTAGTAGTATTGTTATTATCATTAGTAGTTTATCATCATTACTATTATCTATCATCATCCACACACACACACACACACACACACACACACACACACACACACACACACACACACACACACACACACACACACACACACCTGTACGTCGAAGGGGTAGAGTCTGAGGTGTGCTGAGGAGCTACAGGTAACAC
>JAXIVD010003387.1:5000-40000 GCA_036785275.1 Cancer borealis
AACTGTTTACATGTTCTGATGGTCCAAAAAATATATATATTTATTTCCTTATTTTAATTATTCGCTGATTTTTTGACTTAAACTCCATAGTTTTCGTTTTTACAAAACGAAATGTTAAATACTAGTTTAACAAAAATTATGTTAAATAGTTATTTTCATACTTTCAAAAGGCCTTTCAGCTGATGTAGTCTGATTTTGAATAACGCTAATAGTTAAGAAAAAAAATTTTCGATGGTCATTTATCATTGAGTTTCATTTTCAATAGAATGAAAAGAAAGCTTGTTTCATTTAACTTCCCTAATTACTCTTAATAATTTTACGCTAATTTCATAGTTTTCGAGTTATAAGGTAAAAACCTTAACGATTAGTTTGACAGAAAAAATGCATCCATAATCATTTAAATAATTTTAAAAGGCGTATCAGCTAGTGTAGTTAATTTTTTTTATTTTACTCACAGGTTATGAAATTTTTTTTTCCTTCATTATATAAAGAGTAATTTCATTTTTAAATGTTGCAACAGAAAGTTGGGTTCCTATTCACTCTCTGTCTATTCGTAGTCATTGTACGTATACCTTATGGTTCTCGAGCTATAATGAGAAAATGAATTTTGTGTAAAAAAATTAACTATGGATAAAAATATACTTGGTTTATTTAAGATGTACACTGTTTTGAGACGAGTTCTATAATTTAATTTGACCTCTTAATATTATCAGATTGTCTTCATTTACCGATATGTTGTAGGGAATATTGCAGTGTACATTCCACATCATTGGCCTGCCATATACACCATATATTTTCTGAATTATTCATATATATGTGTTTTATGTGTTGAGTTACCCCTCTTTGCTAGAGGGTAAAGTACTTGGAAATACAGTTTTCTTTGTTAATTTGAAGGGGTAACTTAACTATTTTACTATATCATTTCTATGAATAGGTTTCATACTCGTAAGTATTATTATTATTATCATTACTATAATTATTAACAATTGGTAATTTTTGCATTTTATTAGAAAATTGCAAAAATATGGAAAAACTAGAAACTTAAAAATAAACGGCTCTCAAAAAACTCTCAAACGGCTCTCGAGAAAGATCCGGCTCTTCTCGTTCATCTGAAAGAGCCGGCTCTATGAACCGATTCGTTCACGAGCGCTCATCACTACACCACAAGCAGGTGTGATCCGTCTCACCAGCGCGCGCTGCCTTTAAGAAGACGGGTCACCTAACACGCCTGTGACACCCTCGCAGGACTTCACCACAGGACTCAGAGCAGCCACTGAATCGTCGCACAACTAAACAACACCAACAACCAACAAGGAATCTCCAACCATTACATTGACTTGAGCACGATCATCAGTGTTAATAGAGCCAGCTGACAAGGTATATATCCATTAGTAATTGCATCAGATTGTGGTCGTCATCCAGGCTATTGCTTAAGTACAGTGTCAATGTGTGATGGATATGTTTTCCCGTGCACACACAGTTCATGTATGAAGAGTGAGTGTGAATATATAGTTCCTTGTGCCGAGTCTGGTACCATTACAGCCTTAGTGTTGCATTGGTAAATATTAACAAGTACACCACTATCACTCTGCTCAACCAAACCAAACTATTTGTTCTGCTTTATTTGGGTGTGTTTTGAATGAATCTAAAAGTTGTTTCCGTCGCAAAGCATTGGGGGTTCTTACTCCCCCCCCTCCCCCCCCCCCCGTGGCAGGCAATGATTTGTGACAAAAACTAAGGTATTTGTGCATAACTAGTGCTGGTACGATATGGATATAAATATGAAGTGGTACATACTATACATAGTGAACTCAACACATCTGTCAAGGGTTGAGGCGGTGCTCGTTATTATTGACCTGGTAAAGCATATGTCAAGTTAGGTTAGGTTGATTAGGTTACGTTAGGTTATGGTTAGATTAGGTTAGGTTTGGTTAAGTAACCTAACTGTTACAACTAATTTGTGACATAAACATAGGATTTAAAATTTCCAGAATGACAAGCTGTAGATAAAGATTCGTTTCCTTAACCACTCGATATCTCGTTACCTTTATAATGCACTACAAGTTCAACTCCAGGTACTTGTTCAGATCACACCAAACAGTTATGCCGATGAATTACAGAAAAAAATACCATTTTTTCTTTTTTCCTTCTCTTCCAAAAGAATAGTTTAGTTTGGCTTGAACAAGGTTTTGTTATTTGTCAACATAAGTTAAGATATAGTTAAGTTATGTTAATTTAGAAGCTATCAAATGTTTTCTATGACTAAAAGTAGGGGGTTGTGCGGAGTGCAGACGCCATTTTCTTTCATATAACAATAACTTTGTTAGCATAACCTTCCCAGAGCTGCAGTTAAATAAGCCTAACCTAACTAAACTTAACTAAAATACTTTGCAACCTGAGCAAGGTTCGCACCCACGCCTTGCTGGGTGGAAGGCGAGGACGGTAACCACTGAACCACAGAAGCAGTGTGTGTGTGTGTTCAACACTACATAAGACGGTAGACAGGAGTCGTAAATTAAATAAATGTAATAAAGTTTTGTGGAATGTAAGCCATACAGGTAATGAGGGTTGCCTGCACTGCAAGGCTGGAACACGGCTACACCCAAGGATTTACTGAGCACATTTCTGGTGTGTTTCCAAAATATAACATTTAGAGCCTAATGTCATTTCCAGGTCCGTTGGAGCAGCACAAGTGTAACGGCACCGCCATCTCCAGGGTGCCGGTCCTGACTGGTGCTGCGTGAGGATCAAGAAAGTCTCCATCATCTTGCTGAACAGTGTTGGAGGACCCTCGCTCACTCAGCTTCCCTGAGGCTTCCTGCAACAACACCTGACTTCACTCATCTGGTGTGCTGCCAGAAGTAGTGTTGCAGTGGGGACTGCACGCCAGGACAGCAACATGAGTAGTGAGGAGCAACACCAGCAGTCTGTCTCAGGTGTGAGGAAGTTCAGGTGTGATCAGAAGAATCACCCTGAGGCAGGCAACTCCATCCACAAAGGAGAGAGAAAGTTTGAGTGTAGAGAGTGTGGCAACACTTTCAAGAATAAGAAAGGACTCACTCAACACATGCATACACACACTGGTGTTAGTAATTATAAATGTGAAGAATGTGGGAAGAGATTCACTTACAAGTCTCAACTCACTAAACACATCCTTACACACACTGGTGTTAAGAATTATAAATGTGAAGAATGTGGGAAGAGATTCAATCAGAAGTCTTACCTCACTAAACACATCCTTACACACACTGGTGTTAAGAATGATAAATGTGAAGAATGTGGGAAGAGATTCACTCAGAAGTCTACCCTCACTAAACACATCCTTACACACACTGATGTTAGGAATTATAAATGTGAAGAATGTGGGAAGAGATTCACTCAGAAGTCTCACCTCACTAAACACACTCTTACACACACTGGTGTTAAGAATTATAAATGTGAAGAATGTGGGAAGAGATTCACTCAGAAGTCTACCCTCACTAAACACATCCTTACACACACTGGTGTTAAGAATTATAAATGTGAAGAATGTGGGAAGAGATTCACTCGGAAGTCTGACCTCACTAAACACATCCTTACACACACTGGTGTTAAGAATCATGAATGTGAAGAATGTGGGAAGAGATTCACTGAGAAGTCTACCCTCACTGAACACATCCTTACACACACTGGTGTTAGGAATTATAAATGTGAAGAATGTGGGAAGAGATTCACTCGGAAGTCTGACCTCACTAAACACATCCTTACACACACTGGTGTTAAGAATTATGAATGTGAAGAATGTGGGAAGAGATTCACTCGGAAGTCTACCCTCACTGAACACATCCTTAGACACACTGGTGTTAAGAATTATGAATGTGAAGAATGTGGGAAGAGATTCACTACAACTTCTTGCCTTACCCAGCACTCTGTGACACACTCTGACCTGAGAAAGTTCAAGTGTGATGTTTGTGGGAAGCAGTTCAAGACAAGGGCTGTCATTATCCAGCACATGAAGACCCACTTCTGAGGTTGTGTTATGTGAACAATGTGCTGCTGCTGCTACTGGCTCTAGGTGGCAATGGTTGTAGTGAGTTAGTGAGCTAATGTTAATAAAGTAAGTGCCAGACATCAAAGGTCATGTGGTGATATGTAAAGGTAAAAGGCAGACGGCAGAGCAAAGAGATAATGGCAAGGCAAAGTATAGGGAAGGAAAGGACGGTTAGTTACAGTGAAATGGTTACATCAAATAGAGGATGTGTGTTTGTGAAAGAACGGCAAAACCAGAGCCCAAGTGGGATTTAGAGCCATCTGTAAAGGAGTTCAAATTGTAAAATCACTCTGGTTACCACTTGGGAAGACATGTCACCAATGAAATAACTTATAATTTTGTATACTTATTATTTGCCAAAAGAGAAACTTACTTTTCATATCAGTGTGTAGTATTTGATTACAACCTTTTTGTGGGGGGGGGGAGGGCGGACCCCTATGATGGGGGACTGGGGGGGTGTCTTCTTATATGAACCCCACACCCCTTCCCTTAGCTACGTCACTGAATTTAGCCATTACACTTGAACCTGTATCCCCCCCATGGGATCTACCTTGATGTGGTGGTGGGGCTTGCGCGTCCGTCAGGCCCGACAAGATGATCCCGAACATAGGCTGGTGTGGGTCACCGGTGCCGCCCGTCAGGGGGATCGCCCGTCGTGGGCCGTCCTGTGTTGGCTGGAAGGTGCCTGGGCTAGTAGGCATCGAGGCCGGGGTCTTTGCTCGCCGCTGCGGGGCAAACTTTCGGTGCCACAAGGGCTGCCTTTTAAACCGGGTAGTCCTGTGGGGGACGAGGTACCCCGTCCCCGGGGGCAGCGCTCGGCCCCTTTTGCCAATCCGGTAGGCGGTTTACCCGTGACCCCTGATGCCATTCTTTCAGCCCAATATCAGTACATGGATAACAAAACTTTGCTTTGCCCCCCTCCTGATGCCTCTGTCTGCCCAATGGACCTGGTCTCAGCTTCTCTGCCTGTTCCTCAGACCCCCACTACTATATCATCTGCTGCTCCCCCTACACTCCCTTGTACCCTTGCCCCCTCCACAGCTTCTCATGCTATTCCATCCTATGCCCCACCTCCCGCATCTACTCTCCCTCCTGCTACCACCTTCCCGCCTCCCCCAGGGTTCGGTCCTCATTGTTCCTCATCCTTCTCTACTACTACCACTTCCACTTCCTCTCCCGCTCCTTCCGAGGGTAATACCCTTGATGCCATCGTCACGTTCATAAAGAACACGGCTCCCTTGTCCTCCCCTCCTACCTCCTTGCCCCCTTCCCTCCCGGCCCCTCCTATCCAAGTCATGGTTTCTGTTCACCCCCCTCCCAAGCACCTCCCTCCTACCCCTCCTCCCCCTCCTCCACCTTCTTCCTCTGCTGTCTCCCCTTCCCGACCTCTCCTCCAGCCCCCTTCTGCCACCGGCGCTCCGCCCTCTCCCCCTTCCCCGCTTTACTCTCCCCTCCCCCCCCGTCGTCTTACTCTGCCTGTTCTTCGGTGCAGTCCCCTTCGTCTGCCCCTCTTCCTCCTTCCTCTGCTGCCTGATCTCTCCTCTCTCTTCCCCTACCACCTGGCTACTCCCGTACCGATCTCCTCTCCCCCTACCTCGCCCGCTCCTGACCCTCTTCCTTCTTCCTTGCTTCTTATGGATATGGACCCCAGTCCTTTATCTCCTGCGAAGGCTCCTCCCTCACCTACCCCCATTCCGAGTCTTATTTCCTACTGATCATGTCTCTCCGTGCCGTCAACGTCCTTCTTCTGATCTAACCCCTACCCGACCCTCCCTCCCATCCCTACCACCCCAATAGTGCCATATGGCCTTTGTTTCCTGGCACATTTTCCCCCCTGCATATTACAATTACAATTACAATTGAGCCTTTATCATGGCAAACCCCCCCTTAGCTGTCACCATGGGCCCCCCTCTTACTACACCAGCCTGGGTGGTGATCTTCTCTTACGAGCTAGCAAAGGGCACAGTGTATGGATGTGAATGCAAGAAACTACAGATGGTCAGAGTCCCGCAGCAAAGTGTGCCAGATGTGTGACGTGGGAGAGGATGAGACGGTAGGACATGTGATACTGGAATGTGAAAAGTATGACCGTGACAGAATGGAAATGATGTGTGATTCTAACAGAAATGGGAAGTGAAATGAATGAAGTTGAAGTGATTGAAAGAACTGGAAGGGAATGGATGGTGTTGCTGGTGGGACTGTGTGGGGAGGTGAGTACAAGAATGATTGACGTGAAATGAATTAAGTGATTGAAAGAACTGGAAGGGAATGGATGGTGTTGTTGGTGGGACTGTGTGGGGAAGTGAGTACAATGATGATTGACGTGAAATGAATGAAGATACTGGAAGGAAATGGATGGTGGTGTTGGTGGGACTAAGTGGGGAGGTGAGTACAAGGATGATTGACGTGAAATTAATGAAGATATTGAAAGAACTGGAAGGGAATGGATGGTGGTGTTGGGGGGACTGTGTGGGGAAGTGAGTACAAGGATGATTGACGTGAAATGAATGAAGATATTGAAAGAACTGGAAGGGAATGGATGGTGGTGTTGGTGGGACTTTGTGGCGAGACTTTCTTACCTTGATGAGGGTCTTGCATCCCTCATCACACACACACACACACACACAAACATATGATCTATTTTCTTTCTCATTTAATATTTATCTATCAGAGAGAGAGAGAGAGAGAGAATTTTTCGTTCATGGTCACACACACACACACACACACACACACACACACACACACGGTCACACACACACACACACACACACAAACATACTATCTATTTTCTTTCTCATTTAACATTTCTATATGAGAGAGAGAGAGAGAGACTCAGACAATTTTTCGTTCATGGTCACACACACACACACACACACACAAACATACTATCTATTTTCTTTCTTATTTAACATTTATATATCAGAGGGAGAGAGAGAGAGAGAGAGAGAGAGAGAGAGAGAGAGAGAGAGCGCGCGAACAATTGGCTGTTGACTGTTACGTAATGTGAGTTTGAGGGGTGGTGGTATACCCCACCACCCCTCAAATTATCAACGTAGTTAACTTGTCTTTTATCCCGTAAATATTAGTCGTACAGAAAAAATGCACTTATGCTAATTGATGTAATTTTAAAAGTTCTATCAAATCATGTAATTTAATCTAAATTTACGCCAAAATTTTTTTTTTAAATGTTTTCATTATTTATAAACTGTTTACATGTTCTGATGGTCCAAAAAATATATATATTTATTTCCTTATTTTAATTATTCGCAGATTTTTTGACTTAAACTCCATAGTTTTCGTTTTTACAAAACGAAATGTTAAATGCTAGTTTGACAAAAATTATGTTAAATAGTTATTTTCTTACTTTCGAAAGGCCTTTCAGCTGGTGTAGTCTGATTTTGAATAACGCTAATAGTTAAGAAAAAAAAATTTCGATGGTCATTTATCATTGAGTTTCATTTTCAATAGAATGAAAAGAAAGCTTGTTTCATTTAACTTCCCTAATTACTCTTAGTAATTTTACGTTAATTTCATAGTTTTCGAGTTATAAGGTAAAAACCTTAACGATTAGTTTGACAGAAAAAATGCACCCATAATCATTTAAATAATTTTAAAAGGCGTATCAGCTAGTGTAGTTAATTTTTTTTTATTTTACTCACAGGTTATGAAAAATAATTTTCCTTCATTATATAAAGAGTAATTTCATTTTTAAATGTTGCAACAGAAAGTTGGGTTCCTATTCACTCTTTGTCTTTGTCTAATTTTAAAAGGCGTATCAGCTAGTGTAGTTAATTTTTTTTAATTTACTCACAGGTAATGAAAAAAAAAATTTCCTTCATTATATAAAGAGTAATTTCATTTTTAAATGTTGCAACAGAAAGTTGGGTTCCTATTCACTCTTTGTCTATTCGTAGTCATTGTACGTATACCTTATGGTTCTCGAGCTATAATGAGAAAATGAATTTTGTGTTAAAAAATTAACTATGGAAAAAAATATACTTGGTTTATCTAAGATGTACACTGTTTTGAGACGAGTTCTATAATTTAATTTGACCTCTTAATATTATCAGATTGTCTTCATTTACCGATATATTGTAGGGAATATTGTAGTGTACATTTCACATCATTGGCCTGCCATATACACCATATATTTTCTGAATTATTCATATTTATGTGTTTTATGTGTTGAGTTACCCCTCTTTGCTAGAGGGTAAAGTACTTGGAAATACAGTTTTCTTTGTTAATTTGAAGGGGTAACTTAACTATTTTACTATATCATTTCTATGAATAGGCTTCATACTCGTAAGTATTATTGTTATTATCATTACTATAATTATTAACAATCGGTAATTTTTGCATTTTGTTAGAAAATTGCAAAAATATGGAAAAACTAGAAACTTAAAAATAAACGGCTCTCAAAAAACTCTCAAACGGCTCTCGAGAAAGATCCGGCTCTTCTCGTTCATCTGAAAGAGCCGGCTCTATGAACCGATTCGTTCACGAGCGCCCATCACTACACAAGCAGGTGTGATCCGTCTCACCAGCGCACGCTGCCTTTAAGAAGACGGGTCACCTAACACGCCTGTGACACCCTCGCAGGACTTCACCACAGGACTCAGAGCAGCCACTGAATCGTCGCACAACTAAACAACACCAACAACCAACAAGGAATCTCCAACCATTACATTGACTTGAGCACGATCATCAGTGTTAATAGAGCCAGCTGACAAGGTATATATCCATTAGTAATTGCATCAGATTGTGGTCGTCATCCAGGCTATTGCTTAAGTACAGTGTCAATGTGTGATGGATATGTTTTCCCGTGCACACACAGGTCATGTATGAAGAGTGAGTGTGAATATATAGTTCCTTGTGCCGAGCCTGGTACCATTACACCCTTAGTGTTGCATTGGTAAATATTAACAAGTACACCACTATCACTCTGCTCAACCAAACCAAACTATTTGTTCTGCTTTATTTGGGTGTGTTTTGAATGAATCTAAAAGTTGTTTCCGTCGCAAAGCATTGGGGGTTCTTATTTCCCCCCCCCCTCCCCCCCCCCCGTGGCAGGCAATGATTTCTTACCATGATTTCTTACCATGATGAGGGTCTTGCATCCCTCATCAGTCTCTGCTGCATCATCCAACCAGAAGGTCTTGAGAAGTATAGGAAAAACAACGAAATGGTTGGCTAATGTTAGATGCAGCACAAAACTACCATGGAAAATATCTAACAAAACTCATAGAGACGAGGACCAAGATAATGTGCAAGGAGACGTTTAAAGGCCTGGACAGATTGTGCTGAAATCACTTCTTCAGGGAGAGAATTCCAGAGATCGATGACTCTTACTGAAAAGAAGCGCGATCTAACTTCGGTTGAATGACGGGGCATAAATATTTTTTTACTATGACCTCTTGTACGACCATGAGTCACTCTCTCAAACATATCACATAAACAAGGACACAATCCGGTCATGATCTTCCAAACTAAGATCAAATCAGCAGGAAGTAATCTGCCTTGGATGGAAAATAAATTCAATGTGGACAGCCTAACTGAGTAAGGAAAGCCCGTATAACCAACGATTTTCTTTGTCCATCTTCTCTGAACTGATTCCAGCTTACGCAAATCCCCCACATAACCAGTATTCCACAACACACTACCAAAGTCAATAATAGGACGGATGTGAGTAATAAAAACCTGAAGCATAAACTCCGGAGACCTGCAAATAGTACCTCTAAGGATAGAATTAGCAACTCCATTAGCCTTACCACATACTTCAATGATATGCAGATGGAATTTTAAGGACGGGTCGACTAAGATGCCGAGGTCCCTAAAAGACTGTTTGTTGGGAATGGGGTTATCACCTATGAAATAATCATAGACAGGATCTACACTGGGTCTAGAGAAGTGGATATGGGCACACTTATTGACAGAGAAGGAGAGGCCCCAGGACTCACTTCTTCGGTGCAACGCACTGACATCATTTTGTAAAAGAGAACTTTCACCAGAGCCACTAGATTTGTCAGAAGGTAAAGCAAGATATAATTTCAAATCATCTGCAAACAACACAAATTTACTCGTAAGGCCAGATGTTACATGGTTAATATAAATTAAGAAAAGTAAAGGACCGATAACAGAGCCCTGAGGTACACCACTAGAGACGTTGACACTGTGACTGGAGGAGTTATGCACAACTACTTTCATGGTACGATTACACAGAAAGTCACTCAACCAACCAAGCACAGGATTGGAGATGCCAATAAAAGATAATTTTGTCAACAGGACTCTATGATTCACTAGGTCAAATGCTTTTCTATAGTCAAAATAAAGTACATCCACTGCCCAGCCACAGTCTACATTTTTACTTACATACTCATAAGCTAAGAGTAGTTGATCTGAGACAGACAGACCTGCACGAAAACCAAATTGAAAAGGAGAGAACAAATTGTGATCACCAAGATAATCATAAAGTTGAGATGCAATTATTCTCTCAAGAGTTTTGGAGCAAATTGAGGTCAAACTGATGGGCCGGTAGTTAGTCGGGTTTGAATGAATACCACCTTTGAATAGAGGCATAACATTGGCTGTCTTCCAAATAGAGGGAGCCTTCATAGAAGTAATACTATTCTTAAATATGAGAAACAAAGGGTAACACAAGACTGTAGCACACTTCCTAAACACAATGCTTGGAAGACCATCTGGTCCACTACTGGGTGAATGCTTTAATTTGCTCAAAGTTTTGAAGACGTCATTGACAGTGAATTCTTGAAATACAAACTGATTGGCAGAGACTTGATGAGGCTGGGGATGAGGTAGAACACCAGAGACAAACACAGAGGAGAAGCTATCAGCCAGACAATCAGACATTGCTTTACAATCATCAATCCATGACCCATCAACTAAGAGTGGACCCACAGTGGGACGCTCTACTTTCTTATGTCGCAAATATCTATGAAGGCGCTTGGGGTCACCACTTGAGACAAGAGAACATTCATAATTTGACACTGCAAGGTTAATATTATTTTTGTACTGTAAGTTAAGTTCCTTAAAAAGAAGAAGCTCTGTAATGTGAGTAGAGAATTCCGACCATGTAAAGTTCTTAGATGTTTAAAATTTCTCCAAGCAGCTTTCTTCCTATTTAGCAAGTCATTAGAGAGATTTTTAGCCCAGGGAATTTTTTGTGAGAATTTCAATTTCAAGGGAACAAATGTGTTGAATGCATTTGATAAAATCCGAGTAAATTTGGAATAACATTGATTAATATCACAATCATGAAATTCTATGTCCCAATCGATGCTCGACAAGTAACTTGACAGATTATGGTAATTACAACGAAACCAATCAAAACGTCTGTCACAGCCATTGGATGATATTAAGGAGGAGGAGAAAGAATACTTAAATAAAATTCCTACATGACCACAGCCAGGTAGGGGTTCAGTACCATTTATGTAGGATATCCTATCATATTCAGATGTGAAAACTAAATCTAAGATGTTTCCAGAAGAGATGAAGGTTGGAAATGTTACCCACTGAGTAAGTCCCAAGGAAACAAACATATCTAAAAATAACTGACTGAGAGAAGAAGTGGCCACAGGAACTAAATCACACCAACCAATAGAGGGCACGTTGAAGTCCCCCATTAAAACCACATCCTTGTCGTAACAAAAAGACTGAAGAAATGTCAATAACTCTATATTTTCTACTTGGGAATTACTCGGAGGTCTGTAAACAACAATAACGTAAATATTGAAGTCAGGTAGAAAGATAGCCAAGGTATTGGGGTGAGCTTTAGACACCTGACCAACTTTAAGTGAAGTACTTAAGTACAGACCAACACCGTGCTTAGCAAGACCAGAAGGTGAATTATTTCTGAAAAAATTAAAACCTGGAATATTTACAACCGAAGACTGAACTCTATGTGAAAGCCACGTTTCACATACACCAACAACCCAAACCCCATTAACAACACACAAATTCTGAAGTAAATTCACCTTATTCACCAAACTATTTACATTAACTAACAAAAATACAATAAATGTAACAAGCATCTTAGTATCAAAAGTTACACTCCCAACTGGAAGTTGGCACTCCGCTCTCTGACCGACCCCCCCGGTGTACAGTCGGAAGGAGGCAGGGAAAGACGAGAGGTAGCCGCACCAGCACCAGCAACAATGGACGAGGTGGATATGATGGCAACAGGAGAACCACTCCCCACCAGGTCATGGTTCATAACTCCAGCACCTGATATCACCGCAGAAGCTGATACTGGCAAAGTATTACCAGCACCCCCAAGAACACCACTGGCCTGGGACGCACCACCACTGCCACCACCACCACCCGCTCTTTTAGCCTTAAGCACTGTTCTCTGATTGAAGGTCAGGTCTCTTGTAATAAAGACTGATGAAAAACGGGATCCGGCTAGTTTCTTGCACTGAGAGAGCAACTCTAGTCTATGCTGTTGATTTAGAATTTTGGCAAAAACTAAGGTATTTGTGCATAACTAGTGCTGGTACGATATGGATATAAATATGAAGTGGTACATACTATACATAGTGAACTCAACACATCTGTCAAGGGTTGAGGCGGTGCTCGTTATTATTGACCTGGTAAAGCATATGTCAAGTTAGGTTAGGTTGATTAGGTTACGTTAGGTTATGGTTAGATTAGGTTAGGTTTGGTTAAGTAACCTAACTGTTACAACTAATTTGTGACATAAACATAGGATTTAAAATTTCCAGAATGACAAGCTGTAGATAAAGATTCGTTTCCTTAACCACTCGATATCTCGTTACCTTTATAATGCACTACAAGTTCAACTCCAGGTACTTGTTCAGATCACACCAAACAGTTATGCCGATGAATTACAGAAAAAAATACCATTTTTTCTTTTTTCCTTCTCTTCCAAAAGAATAGTTTAGTTTGGCTTGAACAAGGTTTTGTTATTTGTCAACATAAGTTAAGATATAGTTAAGTTATGTTAATTTAGAAGCTATCAAATGTTTTCTATGACTAAAAGTAGGGGGTTGTGCGAAGTGCAGACGCCATTTTCTTTCATATAACAATAACTTTGTTAGCATAACCTTCCCAGAGCTGCAGTTAAATAAGCCTAACCTAACTAAACTTAACTAAAATACTTTGCAACCTGAGCAAGGTTCCCACCCACGCCTTGCTGGGTGGAAGGCGAGGACGGTAACCACTGAACCACAGAAGCAGTGTGTGTGTGTGTGTTCAACACTACATAAGACGGTAGACAGGAGTCGTAAATTAAATAAATGTAATAAAGTTTTGTGGAATGTAAGCCATACAGGTAATGAGGGTTGCCTGCACTGCAAGGCTGGAACACGGCTACACCCAAGGATTTACTGAGCACATTTCTGGTGTGTTTCCAAAATATAACATTTAGAGCCTAATGTCATTTCCAGGTCCGTTGGAGCAGCACAAGTGTAACGGCACCGCCACCTCCAGGGTGCCGGTCCTGACTGGTGCCGCGTGAGGATCAAGAAAGTCTCCATCATCTTGCTGAACAGTGTTGGAGGACCCTCGCTCACTCAGCTTCCCTGAGGCTTCCTGCAACAACACCTGACTTCACTCATCTGGTGTGCTGCCAGAAGTAGTGTTGCAGTGGGGACTGCACGCCAGGACAGCAACATGAGTAGTGAGGAGCAACACCAGCAGTCTGTCTCAGGTGTGAGGAAGTTTAGGTGTGATCAGAAGAATCACCCTGAGGCAGGCAACTCCATCCACAAAGGAGAGAGAAAGTTTGAGTGTAGAGAGTGTGGCAACACTTTCAAGAATAAGAAAGGACTCACTCAACACATGCATACACACACTGGTGTTAGTAATTATAAATGTGAAGAATGTGGGAAGAGATTCACTTACAAGTCTCAACTCACTAAACACATCCTTACACACACTGGTGTTAAGAATTATAAATGTGAAGAATGTGGGAAGAGATTCAATCAGAAGTCTTACCTCACTAAACACATCCTTACACACACTGGTGTTAAGAATTATAAATGTGAAGAATGTGGGAAGAGATTCACTCAGAAGTCTACCCTCACTAAACACATCCTTACACACACTGATGTTAGGAATTATAAATGTGAAGAATGTGGGAAGAGATTCACTCAGAAGTCTCACCTCACTAAACACACTCTTACACACACTGGTGTTAAGAATTATAAATGTGAAGAATGTGGGAAGAGATTCACTCAGAAGTCTACCCTCACTAAACACATCCTTACACACACTGGTGTTAAGAATTATAAATGTGAAGAATGTGGGAAGAGATTCACTCGGAAGTCTGACCTCACTAAACACATCCTTACACACACTGATGTTAAGAATCATGAATGTGAAGAATGTGGGAAGAGATTAACTGAGAAGTCTACCCTCACTGAACACATCCTTACACACACTGGTGTTAGGAATTATAAATGTGAAGAATGTGGGAAGAGATTCACTCGGAAGTCTGACCTCACTAAACACATCCTTACACACACTGGTGTTAAGAATTATGAATGTGAAGAATGTGGGAAGAGATTCACTCGGAAGTCTATCCTCACTGAACACATCCTTAGACACATTGGTGTTAAGAATTATGAATGTGAAGAATGTGGGAGGAGATTCACTACAACTTCTTGCCTTACCCAGCACTCTGTGACACACTCTGACCTGAGAAAGTTCAAGTGTGATGTTTGTGGGAAGCAGTTCAAGACAAGGGCTGTCATTATCCAGCACATGAAGACCCACTTCTGAGGTTGTGTTATGTGAACAATGTGCTGCTGCTGCTACTGGCTCTAGGTGGCAATGGTTGTAGTGATTTAGTGAGCTAATGTTAATAAAGTAAGTGCCAGACATCAAAGGTCATGTGGTGATATGTAAAGGTAAAAGGCAGACGGCAGAGCAAAGAGATAATGGCAAGGCAAAGTATAGGGAAGGAAAGAACGGTTAGTTACAGTGAAATGGTTACATCAAATAGAGGATGTGTGTTTGTGAAAGAACGGCAAAACCAGAGCCCAAGTGGGATTTAGAGCCATCTGTAAAGGAGTTCAAATTGTAAAGTCACTCTGGTTACTACTTGGGAAGACATGTCACCAATGAAATAACTTATAATTTTGTATACTTATTATTTGCCAAAAGAGAAACTTACTTTTCATATCAGTGTGTAGTATTTGATTACAACCTTTTTGTGGGGGGGGGGAGGGCGGACCCCTATGTTGGGGGACTGGAGGGGTGTCTTCTTATATGAACCCCACACCCCTTCCCTTAGCTACGTCACTGAATTTAGCCATTACACTTGAACCTGTATCCCCCCCATGGGATCTACCTTGATGTGGTGGTGGGGCTTGCGTGTCCGTCAGGCCCGACAAGATGATCCCGACCATAGGCTGGTGTGGGTCACCGGTGCCGCCCGTCAGGGGGATCGCCCGTCGTGGGCCGTCCTGTGTTGGCTGGAAGGTGCCTGGGCTAGTAGGCATCGAGGCCGGGGTCTTTGCTCGCCGCTGCGGGGCAAACTTTCGGTGCCACCAGGGCTGCCTTTTAAACCGGGTAGTCCTGTGGGGGACGAGGTACCCCGTCCCCGGGGGCAGCGCTCGGCCCCTTTTGCCAATCCGGTAGGCGGTTTACCCGTGACCCCTGATGCCATTCTTTCAGCCCAATATCAGTACATGGATAACAAAACTTTGCTTTGCCCCCCTCCTGATGCCTCTGTCTGCCCAATGGACCTGGTCTCAGCTTCTCTGCCTGTTCCTCAGACCCCCACTACTATATCACCTGCTGCTCCCCCTACACTCCCTTGTACCCTTGCCCCCTCCACAGCTTCTCATGCTATTCCATCCTATGCCCCACCTCCCGCATCTACTCTCCCTCCTGCTACCACCTTCCCGCCTCCCCCAGGGTTCGGTCCTCATTGTTCCTCATCCTTCTCTACTACTACCACTTCCACTTCCTCTCCCGCTCCTTCAGAGGGTGATACCCTTGATGCCATCGTCACGTTCATAAAGAACACGGCTCCCTTGTCCTCCCCTCCTACCTCCTTGCCCCCTTCCCTCCCGGCCCCTCCTATTCAGGTCATGGCTTCTGTTCACCCCCCTCCCAAGCACCTCCCTCCTACCCCTCCTCCACCTTCTTCCTCTGCTGTCTCCCCTTCCCGACCTCTCCTCCAGCCCCTTTCTGCCACCGGCGCTCCGCCCTCTCCCCCTTCCCCGCTTTACTCTCCCCTCCCCCCCGTCGTCTTACTCTGCCTGTTCTTCGGTGCAGTCCCCTTCGTCTGCCCCTCTTCCTCCTTCCTCTGCTGCCTGATCTCTCCTCTCTCTTCCCCTACCACCTGGCTACTCCCGTATCGATCTCCTCTCCCCCTACCTCGCCCGCTCCTGACCCTCTTCCTTCTTCCTTGCTTCTTATGGATATGGACCCCAGTCCTTTATCTCCTGCGAAGGCTCCTCCCTCACCTACCCCCATTCCGAGTCTTATTCCCTACTGATCATGTCTCTCCGTGCCGTCAACGTCCTTCTTCTGATCTAACCCCTACCCGACCCTCCCTACCACCCCAATAGTGCCATATGGCCTTTGTTTCCTGGCACATTTTCCCCCCCGCATATTACAATTACAATTACAATTGAGCCTGTATCATGGCAAACCCCCCCTTAGCTGTCACCATGGGCGGATCCCCTCCCTCTTACTACACCACGTAATGAGCCTGGGTGGTGATCTTCTCTTACGAGCTAGCAAAGGGCACAGTGTATGGATGTGAATGCAAGGAACTACAGATGGTCAGAGTCCCGCAACAAAGTGTGCCAGATGTGTGACGTGGGAGAGGATGAGACGGTAGGGCATGTGATACTGGAATGTGAAAAGTATGACCGTGACAGAATGGAAATTATGTGTGATTCTAACAGAAATGGGAAGTGAAATGAATGAAGTTGAAGTGATTGAAAGAACTGGAAGGGAATGGATGGTGTTGTTGGTGGGACTGTGTGGGGAGGTGAGTACAAGAATGATTGACGTGAAATGAATTAAGTGATTGAAAGAACTGGAAGGGAATGGATGGTGTTGTTGGTGGGACTGTGTGGGGAAGTGAGTACAATGATGATTGACGTGAAATGAATGAAGATACTGGAAGGGAATGGATGGTGGTGTTGGTGGGACTGTGTGGGGAGGTGAATACAAGGATGATTGACGTGAAATTAATGAAGATATTGAAAGAACTGGAAGGGAATGGATGGTGGTGTTGGGGGGACTGTGTGGGGAAGTGAGTACAAGGATGATTGACGTGAAATGAATGAAGATATTGAAAGAACTGGAAGGGAATGGATGGTGGTGTTGGTGGTGTGGTGCCTGGGGGGAGGACGGGGGCGTTATTTTTTTATTTATCGTTGTTAATTGTTGTTATTCTATTCTTTATTTAATTAATTTGTTTTACTTTCACTTCACTGCTGAAGGACCACCAGTGTGGTGCCTTGTCATTAAATTAACTTCGAATGGGGAACTCTCATGGCAATTAAAAATATATTTACTTTGATTAATTATATTAATTAATGGTCCCTGATGTTGGATATTTCCCTGGATATTAAGGAAAGAAAGCTGCCACCACCCCCAAAGGTTTAATGAGAATTAGGGGATTCTCAGGGAATTTAATTTCTTCCTAAAGGGAAGTTAAAATATTCGAAAGAGAAAATAATTACTACCAGGGAAATATAGGCGACCAATGAAAAGAAAGGGGGAACTGATTTAACAATTTAGTTATTTGGTAGAGTGGACTGAGTTTCAATAAGGCACATGGATTCGTGGATTTGTTTCATATCCTTTTTCAAGAGTGTTGAGCACCTCCCTATTAACCTTACCACACCAATGGAAGGTTAGTATTAACACAGAATCACTTTCTCAGATTTTACTTGAGTTATTTATTTAATGTATACTTTGAATATCACAGGCTGATCACTGAGTCTTAGAAACACGGCTTAGTTATAGTATCAGACAACTTAATGGCTCATGGCAGAAAAACTTCACCTTCCTCAAAAAGAAAATAAATACAGAGTTGGCAATACATATCTCACCTCGAGATACCAAGCTCTTCACACATTATACATTATACCCTTGACTCCCTTCCCTGAAAAATATCACCTTAAAAATTTTATAATTTTGTAACTGGGCCTGAGAACAGTTAAAGAACCTTTTCTCAGGGGATTTCCGAAAGTAAGGTGATCTCAATGTTTCTGTTTATGCATACATAGTATAACTCTTCCTCACTAAGTAGGAATACGCGATTCCTATTCCTGAATACATGGGCTGGGTCTATCAGACCGTCTTACGTGACACATAGTTTCCTAAAGCTTAACTTGGAAATTTGGCAGTGGCTTTCTAGCCGTTCATTTAACTACAAAAACAAAAGAAAGTAAATGAGAAATTGGTGTAACTGTCGTGGAGTCATTCTTTCCCTGTGGACGTGATAAAAGCTTAGTTCCGAATGACGCTCTCTGGGAAGAAGGCGGGAGATGAGAAGGGGGAAGGGGGGTTTTCGAGGATATTCCTCCTTTGATCTTATTATTAATTGATGATTGAGACGTGAAATAGTTATCAATTTATAGGAAATTAATTTTGACGCTAAATAAGTGACATTTAGGTATCTATTGAACCTGATCTCTGGATTACTATATAAGGGAACATTTTTGTCTACGTGACTTTTTGCACGTCCCGGGCCCCGGGGCATGATCGCCTCACATGATGCAATATTACGTCATCCTTTACAAAGTTTTGTGGGAAGATAACTAAGTAGGTTAATTATATTAGACTATGGAGAGCATTTTGACAAGTTAATGGCTATTAATAGTGATTAGATTATGATACTAATTTCTTTCCATAGAAAACTGTCTGGTGGGAGGGGTTGACTGCATAGGATTTGAAAGTTTGGAGAAACAATTCTAATATAAACCTTAATATAAACATATAGTATAAAAGTATGAATGATGTGTGAGTAAAAACATTTATATAATGCAGTATCCCCTTGGGAATACAGGATCTAAGGGCAGACTAAACAAAACAAAAAGGTACATTCAGTACGCCTATTTGAAATTAAATTGGAGGCATCACAGTGGGACTTTGTGGCGAGACTTTCTTACCTTGATGAGGGTCTTGCATCCCTCATCACACACACACACACACACACACACACATATGATCTATTTTCTTTTTCATTTAATATTTATCTATCAGAGAGAGAGAGAGAGAGAGAGAGAGAGAGAGAGAGAGAGAGAGAGAGAGAGAGAGAGAGAGAGAGAGAGAGAGAGAGAGAATTTTTCGTTCATGGTCACACACACACACACACACACACATACACACACACGGTCACACACACACACACACACACACACACACACACACACACACACACACACACACACACACACACACACACACACAAACATACTATCTATTTTCTTTCTCATTTAACATTTCTATATGAGAGAGAGAGAGAGAGAGAGAGAGAGAGAGAGAGAGAGAGAGAGAGAGAGAGAGAGAGAGAGAGAGAGAGAGAGAGAGACTCAGACAATTTTTCGTTCATGGTCACACACACACACACACACACACACACACACACACACACACACACACACACACACACACACACACACACACACATAAACATACTATCTATTTTCTTTCTTATTTAACATTTATATATCAGACACACACACACACACACACACACACACAAACATACTATCTATTTTCTTTCTCATTTAACATTTCTATATGAGAGAGAGAGAGAGAGAGAGAGAGAGAGAGAGAGAGAGAGAGAGAGAGAGAGAGAGAGAGAGAGAGAGAGAGAGAGAGAGAGAGAGAGAGAGAGAGAGAGAGAGAGAGAGAGAGAGAGAGAGAGAGAGAGAGACTCAGACAATTTTTCGTTCATGGTCACACACACACACACACACACACACACACACACACACACACACACACACACACACACACACACACACACACATAAACATACTATCTATTTTCTTTCTTATTTAACATTTATATATCAGAGAGAGAGAGAGAGAGAGAGAGAGAGAGAGAGAGAGAGAGAGAGAGAGAGAGAGAGAGAGAGAGCGCGAACAATTGGCGGTTGACTGTTACGTAATGTGAGTCTGAGGGGTGGTGGTATACCCCACCACCCCTCAAATTATCAACGTAGTTAACTTGTCTTTTATCGCGTAAATATTAGTCGTACAGAAAAAATGCACATGCTAATTGATGTAATTTTAAACGTTCTATCAAATCATGTAATTTAATCTAAATTTACGCCCAAAACTTTTTTTTTAAATGTTTTCATTATTTATAAACTGTTTACATGTTCTGATGGTCCCAAAAATATATATATTTATTTCCTTATTTTAATTATTCGCAGATTTTTTGACTTAAACTCCATAGTTTTCGTTTTTACAAAACGAAATGTTAAATACTAGTTTGAAAAAAATTATGTTAAATAGTTATTTTCTTATCTTCAAAAGGCCTTTCAGCTGGTGTAGTCTGATTTTAAATAACGCTAATAGTTAAGAATTTTTTTTTTTCGATGGTCATTTATCATTGAGTTTCATTTTCAATAGAATGAAAAGAAAGCTTGTTTCATTTAACTTCCCTAATTACTCTTAGTAATTTTACGTTAATTTCATAGTTTTCGAGTCATAAGGTAAAAACCTTAACGATTAGTTTGACAGAAAAAATGCACCCATAATCATTTAAATAATTTTAAAAGGCGTATCAGCTAGTGTAGTTAATTTTTTTTTTATTTTACTCACAGGTTATGAAAAAAAAATTTTCCTTCATTATATAAAGAGTAATTTCATTTTTAAATGTTGCAACAGAAAGTTGGGTTCCTATTCACTCTTTGTCTATTCGTAGTCATTGTACGTATACCTCATGGTTCTCGAGCTATAATGAGAAAATGAATTTTGTGTTAAAAAATTAACTATGGAAAAAAATATACTTGGTTTATCTAAGATGTACACTGTTTTGAGACGAGTTCTATAATTTAATTTGACCTCTTAATATTATCAGATTGTCTTCATTTACCGATATGTTGTAGGGAATATTGTAGTGTACATTCCACATCATTGGCCTGCCATATACACCATATATTTTCTGAATTATTCATATATATGTATTTTATGTGTTGCGTTACCCATCTTTGCTAGAGGGTAAGGTACTTGGAAATACAGTTTTCTTTGTTAATTTGAAGGGGTAACTTAACTATTTTACTATATCATTTCTATGAATAGGCTTCATACTCGTAATTATTATTATTATTATCATTACTATAATTATTAACAATCGGTAATTTTTGCATTTTGTTAGAAAATTGCAAAAATATGGAAAAACTAGAAACTTAAAAGTAAACGGCTCTCAAAAAACTCTCAAACGGCTCTCGAGAAAGATCCGGCTCTTCTCGTTCATCTGGAAGAGCCGGCTCTATGAACCGATTCGTTCACGAGCGCCCATCACTAACACAGAGTCGCACTAGAACCACGGTCCTCTTCCATTCCACCCTGGCTCGATCTCAAGCACATGGTAGCCCTTCACATCTCCCTCCCCCCAAGCTTGCCTCAACCATCTTGGCAGCTCCACTTCCTGGAGCTGGACAGATCCCTCTACCACCACCACCTAACCTCATGTGCCTTCACACCACCTATGCCATATACACAGACTCCCTGTCATCATTACATTTCCTCTCACGGCACCTAACATCAGCAACCCCTCTCGTCTACGCCATACAGTGCTTCCTAGTTCCTTCTCCATCTTAACTCCCAGGGCTGGGAGATCAAGCTCCAATGGGTGCCCTCCCACACCAATATACGAGGAAATGACGTTGTGGATGCTGGCCCGATTGTCGAAGCAAATATGTATTATGGAGCCCGCGCTGTTTGGAAAGGAATCAGATTCTCATAGACAGATAGTACCTTATAATTGCCTAAAACATGTTATAGGATTCCAGCAAAGCTGAAAACGAGATAAATAAAAAAAATTATGGTTACCATTGAGGCTTTGTATAGACAAATATTATTTCAACTGGCCAACTCGGCCATTGTTGCTGGAGCGGGAGATAAACGTAAACAAACGCGTGTCGCTAGTGTGGTAGGTGGTGTCGGCGGTACTGGCTGAAGTCGGAAGTTGGAGGTAGGATGTAGGCGGAAAAATAGCCCAATGTAATAACTTATTAAAGTGGTTCCGGCCCTAACACAACAACAACAACAAGAACCACGGTCAATGATTTTAAGAGACTTTACATTGCCACGGTGGCTGACAGAACGGCAGCAGAGGCACACTCCCACTCCTTCCCCACACAGCTCCCCACTGACCAAACTGACTCTGTCTAACCTACACAGCCTACTACTACACTGGGACACACCCTGATTAACGCCTTACAATACACTTCACTTGGACGCATTAGACAAGACACACGATACCACTGGTGATCCTGTTGAGTTGACCTGTCCTTTGGAGGAAGGTCCTGGTGTGTTTGAGTACTTTGAAAGTCAGGCCAAGGTCTTGAGAGCCACCTAAGAGGTCAGTTATTGTTGGTCTGCGGAGGTGAAGAGACGCCAGTGAATGGAGGAGTGCCATGCGGTGGGAGTGGTGACGAGGACAGTGTAGTAGAAGGTGATCTAGGGTGTTCAATGAGTGCCCTGCAACCTGCACTTTTGGGAAACTAGAGGTTGTGGCGCCACAACCTGCACGGCTCAATCAAATTCCCAAGAAGAAGAAGAACCACGGTGAAGTAAAGACGTAATACCCTGCCTGCTGTTTGGTGGGTGCTCTGCCAGTGCTCAAGTGCAGGTATTCTGGCAGAATTAAGTGAAGTCTCGCCGCATCGACAGCCGACGAACGCCTGAAGTGTGGTGGATTACAGTGGTTTATATGGGAGTGGAAAAGGCAGAAAATTCCTCAGAAAATAAAAGGCTATATGAAGTAAAAAAGGGTTAAACTGGAGAATAGGTCCGTGTCACGTACAAAAACGAAACTCACATATCAGTTAGAAGACTCGGTAGTGGTTCCAAAGAAACGTAAAAAAAATGAGATGCTCACTTCTAGTGTGGCCGTATATAGCACTCGAAAGTGTGGCGACACTCACCAGTTTCTAAGTCCAGCGAGTCCCTCCCTATGTAAAGTAAACACTGAACTGATTTTCTTTTGTTTATGACTGTGATTTGTGGGTAATGGCATATAAGAATTTCATGATATCTATAGAATTCAACTCACCAATCGTGGTGCCGCCCGTCAGTGCTATTCGTGCCGCTACCAATCACAGCCTTCCTCACTAGGCTCAGTTACGCTTTTCATTTGTTTTAGGGATAGGTCAGGTGTTCCTATACAGACTCATGTCAGTTGTTGACATGGCTATGAACGCAGTAAGACGTGACGAACATCTTCCCGTTTCTTGTGAAGGATGTTATTTGTTCTATGGTGATTTTTGTGGAACATATTTCAAGGACTGAAGGGTTACTCAAACTGTTAATGAGACATGGTTTAGTGCCTGAAAAGAAACTTTGTGAAAAGTGCGGGAAGGAGTGCCGTGTAGATATAAGCTAAACTCTACCCACCTCCATCGCCTTAACAATAACCACACAACACCGGTAAGTTATAACGATATAGTTTTGGAGGTCCTTTCTTAGGTCCTAGCGGGGGTTCCAGGGGGGGCGCAGCCCCCTCTGCTAGGTTAGGTTAGGTTAATGTCCTAGCGGGGGGGGTCCAGGTTAGGTTAGGTTAGGTTATGGTTAGGTTAGGTTAGCAGGGGGTCGATGCGCCCCCCCTCTGCTAGATTGTTAGATTAGGATATTTCGAAATTTTTTCAATTTTGAAGGCCCATATTTCGCTTATTTTTCATCCTCCCCAAAACCCCCGATTCCCCAGGCTCCCCCAAGCTTGTTTGAAGGGATAGGGGGGTTTGGTGGGGAATCGGGGTGACGGACTTATTCTCCAGAATTACCTAAAAAAGTTCGGAAAGATGATTATTGAATGGTAGTGGGAGATATGATTGGACTGAACAGTGAAAAGGTGAACAGAAATGGCCAAATGCTGCTAGATTTTGTGGACAACACCAAGTTGAAAATATAGAACTGGGAGCTTGAAAACCCGACAACCTGGCATGACAGCAATGCTGAATCAGCTATTGACTATATCCTAGTGAACAAAGAAGTAGAAGAAAAAGGCTGTATGATTTGGAAAAATGAAGACATAATATTTCAGACCACTTTTTGATTGGCATAACTTGTGGGAAAGCAAAAATGAAAAAAAAAATGAAAAAGGAAAAATGGATAGAAAAAGGGAGAATAGAGAAAGCAAATTGGGAGAAATGTGCAACAAAGGTCATTGAAAGAATACAAGAACAAATTAGTGAAAGACTGACGAGTGTAGACACTTGGGAAAGTGAGATCAAAGAAGTTTTGAAGCAAGAAGCAGTCAATGAAATTGGAACCAAGAAAATAAAAGTGGGCCCACTCAGACAGACTTAAAGGTGGGACAAAGAGGTGGAGGAAGCGATAGCTAGCAGAAAGAAGAAAATCAGGATACAGAGAAGATTGAATAAGAGAGTAAAGAAACAAAAAAATGAATACCAGCAAGAATGGCAAAATGCCTGGGAGAAATACAAGAAGGCGAAGAAGGAGGCTCAAATTTTGGTAAGGAAGAAAATTACAAAATGGGAAGAAGACCAAGCCAAGAAACTTAATGACATGTCACGTAGGGAACGAGAAAAGGAAGGATGGAGGAGACTGAAAAGGAACCTCGGGAAAGGAGTATCAAATGATGAGGTGAAACTACAAGTTGACGGAAGAGAAACAAGGAATAGTAAAGAGATAAAGACTGAAATAGAACGTTTTTGGAAAAAAGGTGATAGCGAAGAACATAAAAGAGGAGACACAAGAAGACATAATGATCTACAGCAACACAAAGGACATGGAGGCTGTACACTTTAAAGAGAGAGACGTGAAAGAGGCCTTAAGGAAAATTAAATTGGGAAAAGTCGGAGGAACTGATGGCATCCTCGGGGAATTTATGAAGTATGGAGAAAATTAACTGAAAAAGGAATTAAGGAAGTTATTTGGAAAAATTTTAGAGGAAGGAGTGGTATCCGGAGACTGGAAAAAAAGTAGAGTGACTTTAATTTACAAAGGAGGGAAACTGAAGAGTAAGATTGAAAACTATAGGCCCATGACGGTGTCTTGGCTTAGCTTCTTCCAGTCCTCTGAAAAAATGGGTTAAATGGGTGAAAGGCTTACGCCTGTGTGCCAGTATCAACTTTTTTCCATATTCAACTTGGTAAATATTCGTTTCCTTAACCTTGCCTTTATAATGTATGACAAATTTAACCTTAGAAACTTGTTCAGATCACCTCAAACTAATATGCCGCTCAATTACAGAGAAAAAAATACCCGATTATTTTGTTTTAGGTTACACAGTAACTCATAGGAGATTCCCTGAAAGAGACCCCAGGGGGTCTGTGGCTCCAGTGCTAATTTGTGCTTTGTAACAATATTTCTGGGCCCGTACCGACGAAAATTCTTAGACTTAGCAGACAAAGTTTTTCAATTACACTGACATAAATTGCAACACGCTCGCTCTGGTAATAAGGGAGTTAACACTAAAATACTCTAGGCGTTAAACAATGTTACACAACTATACTTAATATTACCACAAAAATCCTCTGACCTTAGATTAATACAAACTATCACTCTACATTACATGTTAAACACTATATACAAGATTATATGGTTCGTGGCCGTCGTAGCTACCTCACGATAACTATTACGTCTCCCCACATCGACATCATCTTCATTATACTGTACAACAACAATCTACAAGTTAACTTACAATATTAAACTTAGAATAACAACATAGATACATAAATGTGTGACCTTGCTACGCAACACAATTTTGCTACAAGCCGTGGTTCAGGCCGCGAAAGGTCGGGAAAGGTCACGTCGCGGTCACTTTCTTAGCCGCTCCCCGCCACATCGCAGGTGACCTGAGAATATTCCACTCCCTACTCCACAGATCACACATCAAAGCCAAAATTGCTGGCATACACACAAAAAAACAATGACTCCATTAATGTATTAAGTCACTTCGTGACAGTGGATTGGCAGTTGTTTGCTGTTGAGGTGTCTGGAGGTGTCGGGTATGGTGATTCAACCAGTGGTGGAGGAGCGAGGTCACCTGTTAATACTGTTGAGAGCCTTCCATCGGGGAAGCGTATTCTTGAAAAGTTGGGAGTTGCCGAGAATATTTCCACTGTTTCCACGAGCGAATCAGACTTAGACTGGCGTACAAACATCTGTAGTAGGGCCAGACCTCCCTGTAGGCAGTCAGGCAATGTATATCCACTTCCTGACCTTCTGTGGAGCTTGAAGAGCCACTCATGGGGTGTTGAGTTGGTAGTTGTACATAGAAGAGAGTATATAGAATGCAAAGACTTAATGAAGTTATGAGTACTTCTGCTATCGACCATGGCCTTTAATTCAGTATGGTTTACAGTGGTGCCTACCATAGAACATCTGGCTTGTGAGGAGCACTAGGATGGTTTGGTGGCAGCAATGAAAGCGGAGTTAGTATAGGCTGTCGGTTTTTCTCTGCCTTTTGACCTGCAGACATTTGAAAAGTGGCCTTTCTTCCCACAGAAGAGGCAATCAAGATTCCTAGCAAGGCATTTGTATCGAGGATAATTATCTCTGCCACAGAACTGGCATTTATTACTGGATCGAGACGTAGATTCATTTCAAGCAGCAGCACACTTTGGAGATGGTTCTGATTGAGTTATTAGTTAGTTCGGGTGGCTGGATTGAAGCTTGGGCCACACTGATCGAGTTTGTGTAGGATGCAGCATTTTGTTGGGCCATCTCTAGATTTTTTGCAGTTGCTATAGCATCGTCCAGTTTGAGTGCATAGTTTTCCAACAGGCATTGACAGATTCAACATACCCAACACCTCCAGACACCTCAACAACAAACAACTGCCAATCCACCAAGCCCAGCAAATATTAGCACGGAAAGCATTCCAGCTTGCCCCAAAGAATCATCCGATCTTTCAGCGAGCACCCATAGAGCCAACAAACTTCCCACTATGACCACTGAAGAATGTCTCCCCAAAACTGATCAATCCAACTCCCATAACGATCCCCTGAAATTCCTACCAGAGACAACAAGGAAAGGGCAGGTAATCATGTGCAGCAAAAAGTACCAGTAAAACAAAATATGCTGCGGAGTGTTGTGATGTTATGAGAGCATGCTATCTCCTTCAAATACTGCACCCCCAACAACATCCAAGCATCCCATATTGCCTTGTTATACGTACTTATGTACCGCCCACATATATATATATATATATATATATATATATATATATATATATATATATATATATATATATATATATATATATATATATATATATATATATATATATATATATATATATATATATATATATATATATATATTGTACCCATGTTAGGCAGGTAGTATTACTTATATTTTTATTCCTATATATCTCATGTATTATGCAATTAATGTTATTATAATTGTTGAGGTATATATGTAGTAGGTTCTCGAATGTCTTGTGACGGCGAACGTTCGGAAGCAGTCTCCTGGTGTCTGGCTGTCATCCGGTCAGAGAGATGCTGCAGACCGCAGCGTCTAGAAGGTGTTTTTGTGATGTGAGGCGCTATGCTGTCGCCTAAAGAAAAGCGGCTGACATCAGCGTTTGAGGGGCGTCGGCGAAGATACCTCATCCCCGAACTTGGCCGGCCTCCTCAGATCTACCCGCGCAGCTACACCTACAAGTCACGGACCTCGGAGTGCTCTACTCTCACCGTACATCCGAGGTCCGGACTGACCGTTATTACTGACATTTCTGTTATTACGAGTGCCCTACAAACTGTCGCTGAAGTTATATATATTGCACAAACCTCACCTTATACCCAAGTGTGGAGATATAGTGCCACAGTGACTCTTGTGATATACTTTAATCTATGTGCATAACCCTGCTCGCGTAGAATACAAATACAAGCAGTGAGACTTATTCTATGTACCAGTGTACGGATCATCTTATACTGTAAATAAAACTGTATAAAGTACACGTATTTGGCTAAACCGCTCGGGCCACACTATCTCACATAACACTCGTTACCACACGAGGTAACATTATGGTGAACAGCGTTTGAGATACGAAATACCAGTTGCACTCATAACACGAACATTTTTGGGAAACGGATTGAACGATCTCTACAGAGAAACGAAGGAGTGAGATGGTAGTGGAAAGAAGCGTCAACGAGATGTTTATGACCAGGTCAGCGCTTCGTCAGACATCCCGCTGAACTTTGACACCGCTCGCCACTACCCTCAAGTATTCTCACACCTACTAGCACCTCATAACTCTCTGTGAGGAAGCTAGCGTTTCCCCCATGTCAAGACAACGGTGAATCTGTTGGTGGCTGAAGAAGAGGACGAGGAAGATTTCTACTGGGTGACAACAACAGACTCACACCCCACTTCCCCGCTTTACTTCCCGCGGGACACAAGAAGAAGAAGAAGACGAGGTAACCTTTCACCCCGGCTGACTCAACGAAGGGTGTGGCCTTATCCCCACCCCACTACAACAGCTGACCAACCGAGGGACACGAGAGGGCAAGGAAGACAAGTTTCCTGGCCTGAAAGGACGCGGCGACTTCAATCAATTTACTGTCGCATATTAATTATTTAGGTGAGATACACATGCATTTAGCTAAAATACTACCATTACACATTAGTAAAACAATAACACTTGCATAGACTTAAGTGGTTAAAGCAGTGATTTATTATTATTGTTGCTCATATATATTTTGCTGAAAAAAAATAGCAGTATATTGAGTCTAGTGGATTATTTGGTGTATATTATTTCTTTAGGCGACAGCATAGCGCCTCACATCACAAAAACACCTTCTAGACGCTGCGGTCAGCAGCATCTCTCTGACCGGATGACAGCCAGACACCAGGAGACTGCTTCCGAACGTTCGCCGTCACAAGACATTCGAGAACCTACTACATATATACCTCAACAATTATAATAACATTAATTGCATAATACATGAGATATATAGGAATAAAAATATAAGTAATACTACCTGCCTAACATGGGTACAATATATATATATATATATATATATATATATATATATATATATATATATATATATATATATATATATATATATATATATATATATATATATATATATATATATATATATATATATATATATATATATATATATATATATATATATATATATGTGGGCGGTACATAAGTACGTATAACAAGGCAATATGGGATGCTTGGATATTGTTGGGGGTGCAGTATTTGAAGGAGATAGCATGCTCTCATAACATCACAACACTCCGCAGCATATTTTGTTTTACTGGTACTTTTTGCTGCACATGATTACCTGCCCTTTCCTTGTTGTCTCTGGTAGGAATTTCAGGGGATCGTTATGGGAGTTGGATTGATCAGTTTTGGGGAGACATTCTTCAGTGGTCATAGTGGGAAGTTTGTTGGCTCTATGGGTGCTCGCTGAAAGATCGGATGATTCTTTGGGGCAAGCTGGAATGCTTTCCGTGCTAATATTTGCTGGGCTTGGTGGATTGGCAGTTGTTTGTTGTTGAGGTGTCTGGAGGTGTTGGGTATGTTGAATCTGTCAATGCCTGTTGGAAAACTATGCACTCAAACTGGACGATGCTATAGCAACTGCAAAAAATCTAGAGATGGCCCAACAAAATGCTGCATCCTACACAAACTCGATCAGTGTGGCCCAAGCTTCAATCCAGCCACCCGAACTAACTAATAACTCAATCAGAACCATCTCCGAAGTGTGCTGCTGCTTGAAGTGAACCTACGTCTCGATCCAGTAATAAATGCCAGTTCTGTGGTAGAGATAATTATCCTCGATACAAATGCCTTGCTAGGAATCTTGATTGCCTCTTCTGTGGGAAGAAAGGCCACTTTTCAAATGTTTGCAGGTCAAAAGGCAGAGAAAAACCGACAGCCTATACTAACTCCGCTTTCATTGCTGCCACCAAACCATCCTAGTGCTCCTCACAAGCCAGATGTTCTATGGTAGGCACCACTGTAAACCATACTGAATTAAAGGCCATGGTCGATAGCAGAAGTACTCATAACTTAATTAAGTCTTTGCATTCTATATACTCTCTTCTATGTACAACTACCAACTCAACACCCCATGAGTGGCTCTTCAAGCTTCACAGAAGGTCAGGAAGTGGATATACATTGCCTGACTGGCTACAGGGAGGTCTGGCCCTACTACAGAAGTTTGTACGCCAGTCTAAGTCTGATTCGCTCGTGGAAACAGTGGAAATATTCTCGGCAACTCCCAACTTTTCAAGAATACGCTTCCCCGATGGAAGGCTCTCAACAGTATTAACAGGTGACCTCGCTCCTCCACCACTGGTTGAATCACCATACCCGACACCTCCAGACACCTCAACAGCAAACAACTGCCAATCCACTGTCACGAAGTGACTTAATACATTAATGGAGTCATTGTTTTTTTGTGTGTATGCCAGCAATTTTGGCTTTGATGTGTGATGTGTGGAGTAGGGAGTGGAATATTCTCAGGTCACCTGCGAGGTGGCGGGGAGCGGCTAAGAAAGTGACCGCGACGTGACCTTTCCCGACCTTTCGCGGCCTGAACCACGGCTTGTAGCAAAACTGTGTTGCGTAGCAAGGTCACACATTTATGTATCTATGTTGTTATTCTAAGTTTAATATTGTAAGTTAACTTGTAGATTGTTGTTGTACAGTATAATGAAGATGATGTCGATGTGGGGAGACGTAATAGTTATCGTGAGGTAGCTACGACGGCCACGAACCATATAATCTTGTATATAGTGTTTAACATGTAATGTAGAGTGATAGTTTGTATTAATCTAAGGTCAGAGGATTTTTGTGGTAATATTAAGTATAGTTGTGTAACATTGTTTAACGCCTAGAGTATTTTAGTGTTAACTCCCTTATTACCAGAGCGAGCGTGTTGCAATTTATGTCAGTGTAATTGTGTTCTCAATTGCTACATTTTGATGTACTTTTTATGTTGAATTACGTCAGTTTTAGGGTAGTTTCCTTTGTATATCGTTTATTTCACACCACGGGGCCTGGGTAAGCGTGTGGGGTGAGCGTGGCGTGGGTCGCGGCCCCTATATAAGGGAGGGTGACCCAGCACAGGCAGAGTCCGGGTCAGTCAACGAGTGGAGGAGGTCATCCGGAGGTCACCGGGTCGGTCCGCGTGGGTGTCCGTAGAGCGGTATGTAATATATATATATATATATATATATATATATATATATATATATATATATATATATATATATATATATATATTCATATATGTTAGTGTAGAGGTTAGGGTGTTGATGTATGTAGTGCCTTAGGTATGTGAAGGTGTTTGTTTTTAATTGGAGACTGGGAGCGAGTCTAGTGTGGCTTGTCTACCTTGTGTTTTTTTCGTTACCTGTTTGGAGATGGGTATTATTTTATTTTCGGCTTCGCGCCTTGAATACCCATTCTCTGTTTTATTCCCTTTGGTAGGGATTGGTTTGGGTAACGTAGGGGAGGTGGATATTGTTTCATTTTCTGCTTAGCGCATTTAATATCCAACCTCTGTTTCTTTTATCTCTTTTGGTAGGGATTATTTTGGTAGCGAGAAGGGTGGAGATAAGCTAGGACTTTTTAACCACATCCCTTTTTTTCTGGGGTTGGGTCTCCTCTCTTTGTAACTTGGTTCCCGTTTCCTTGTCTCCAGTTATTTAGTTTAGTTAGTTAGTTTATTTTATTTTATTTCTTTGTGGTTGTGTTTTAGAGTTTTGTGTTTGAGTTTGAGTTTGGGTGTTTTAGTGTTTTGTGTTGGGGTTTGTGTTTGAGTTTGAGTTGTTGTTTTAATATTTGTGTTTGTGTTATTGTGGTTATTGTGGAAGACTCGAAATCTTGTGTTTTGTTTTATATTTTGTTATTGTTATTTATTACTTTAACATACGATTACCCTTCTGGTAATCAGAATTAAATTAAATTAGTTATCCGTGTCTTGTAAATAAACTTAGTTCATTTACTTGTTTTGTTTTTATTTTCTGTTAAGTGCCCAAGAACCTGGAATAATAGTTTTCCTCATTCTTTTTTTATTCTTTTCATTGCCAAGTCAAGGTAACGGGTAGTAGGGGTTGAGTAAGAGGGAGGTCGGGGCATGATAGTGGCGACCTCGCCAGGATTTCGAGTCGTTTCATAAGCCATTGTTTGTGTTTTTGTGTGTATCGCGGTCTTTTGGCATCATGCGTATCGTGAGTGACGAAGACGCGTCGATTTTTGTGGGTAATCAACCAACGCCTGAGGAGGTAGGCGGATTAACTGTACCTGAATTACGGTTAATCGCTACTCATTTAGGGGCGACAGACTATCACCAACTGTTGAAAGCAGACCTTGTTAGCTTGGTGCTTCAACAGATCAGTTTGGTTGGAGTCGAGAGTGAATCTCTCCATTCGGATACTGAAGGTGATAGGATGGACGAGGGGCTCAGGGCGCCCCAGGTTGACCCAGAGATTAGGCGGCTGGAGCTACAGTTGAGGCTTGCCGAAACTCAGGTGCGTTTAGCTGAGTTAGGGGCAGCTGGGAATAACGGCTCCAGTGTTCCTATGTTTGATTTGGGGAAGGCCATTAGGCTTATACCCACGTTTAATGAAGGAAGTGTAGACACCTTCTTCAGTAGTTTTGAGAGGCTTGCCATTCGTCTCTCATGGCCCAGAGATCAGTGGATCTTGCTCTTGCAGCAAAACTTCAAGGGTAAGGCACTGAAAGCGTATATGGCGCTTACTGATACGGACGCTTGTTCCTATGATCAGGTAAAAAGGCAGGTCCTTCAGGTCTACTCACTGGTGCCTGAAGCTTATAGGCAAAGGTTTAGGGCTCTGAAAAGGACCTCTGAGCAGAGTCATCTCGAGTTGGCTAGGGCGAAACGGGAGGCTTTCGTGAGTTGGTGTTGATCCCAGAACGTGGTGTCTTATGACCAGCTGGTGGAGTTGATGTTAGTGGAGGCGTTTGTACAGGTCGTGGATAGGGATGTAGCGTCACACCTGGCACAGCGAAACATCACCACGGTGGAGGAGGCCGCTACGATAGCCGACAATTTTACCCTAGCTAGGAGAGACAGCTACACGTCTGGTTCCAAGCCAGGTGGTGGGGGATACAGCTTCTTCCAATTTAAAGGGAAGGGAACGCAGCAGCGCTCCCTTGACCCTCCCTCTCAAGGCAAGGGTATTTCGAAGCCCGCGCCGCCAGGTCGGCAGAGGGAAGTTTTTAAGTGTTCCTTTTGTGGGAAGGCGGGACTCAAGGCAGACTATTGCTGGCGCAGGCTCCAGCCTAAGGAGCAAGCGAAGGCAGTGTTGGCCACTCAGAAGTCCCCAGAAGTGGAGACAATGACGGTGGGTTGTGTGTTTCCTTCTCCAGGAGTGGGGGAACGCTACACTACCCTCGGAGACGAGGAGGTCCAGCCGGACGCTGGCTATAAAGCTTTTGTGTCAAGGGGGTCTGTAACTGGTGGCGGGGTCACTCGTCCCGTGAATGTTCTCCGAGACTCGGGGGCTTTACAGACCTTACTTAGGGCAGGGGTGGTTACTGGAGGGGAGACAGGAGAATGGGTAATCTTGTCTTCCATTGGGGGCCGTAATTCGGCCTCTTTGGTCAGGATCTTTTTAGATTCTGACTGTTTTAAGGGTGAGGCTCCAGTTGCGATTTTGCCTGAGTTGCCCGTAAAAGGGGTGGACATCATTTTAGGTAATGATTTGGCCGGGGAGAGAATGGGAGGAACCCCTCCCCCGGTCCTGCAGGAAGAGCCTAGTGCCGCCGCAGATTTAGAACAACTGGAGGCCAATATGCCCCAAGTTTTCCCCTTTTGTGCTGTGACACGCAGCATGAGTAACGCCGCCCAAACTCCAGAACCCCCAGTTCCCCAGAGTTCCGCCCAAGGTAACGAGGTCGGGGACCTCAATATTTCATCCCTGTTTGCCGAGCCTCTTTCGGCCGGTGTTTGTTTGTCCCCAGGTAATGTGCGCCAGGGAAGGACGGCCTTGATCGCCGCGCAGAGGGAAGATGAGAGTCTGGCCCCCATGTTGGACCAGGCGTTGACGCAGCAGAGGGATGCCGCGCCGACTACCACGTACTTTCTGAAGGACGAGGTACTGTTCAGAAGGTGGCTGCCGCCCACCTTCCCTAAAGAGGACGCTGCGTGGGCTTCCGTGGAGCAGCTGATGGTGCCGGTCCGGTATCGTCAGGCCCTGCTGGAGGTGGCCCACGACGGACGTTTTGCTGGACACTCAGGGGTCAGGAAGACCCTTGGGAAGTTAACCCGCCTGTACTTCTGGCCGGGGATTCGGGTAGAGGTGGCCAGGCACTGTAAGGAGTGTCTGATCTGCCAACGTGTGGGGAAGCCGAACCAGAAAATCAAGCCGGTTCCGCTGGTCAAGATTCCTCATCTGCCGGAACCCTTCACTACCATCCAAGTGGACGTCGTTGGCCCTCTGAAGAAGACCAAAAGAGGTAACGAGTACCTCCTCACCATGGTGGATGCAGCCTCGAGGTATGTTAACGCCGTACCTCTTAGAAGGATTACAGCGGAGGTTGTTTGTAGGAACTTAAACCTGTTTTTCTCTTTTTTTGGAGTACCTTGTAAGGTGCAGACGGATGGTGCTAGCTATTTTTGTGGTAGGGTTTTTGATGATTTTTGTAAGTCTCTAGGAATTAAGCACTCCGTGAGTAGTCCTTACCACCCCCAGACTCAAGGTGTGGTGGAGCGTAGCCACCAAACTCTGAAAAGCATCCTGCGCAAGTTTGCCCTCCAATTCGACACTAACTGGGATGACAATCTTCCCTATGTTTTGTTTGTGCTGAGAGACTCCCC
>JAXIVD010003388.1:0-15000 GCA_036785275.1 Cancer borealis
GGTAGCGCGCTGTTCGACATTATAAGAGAAAAGAAGGTCGTAATGAACCGTGGCACTGGCGGGGTAGGGTAGGAGGGAAGCCCTTTGAAGCACTTGAGGCACACCGGAGAAGAGATAGAGGGAGATAGAGGGAGATCAGCGAAGCATAACACCCTTCAGAAAATGTGGCTCTCGTAAAGAAGACCATCGATGAAGCCTGACATTGGCTAGACGCGAAGAGAAGGGTGCCGCCGCCTCTAAGTGCCTCTATCCATCTTGAAAGAGAGAGAGAGAGAGAGAGAGAGAGAGAGAGAGAGAGAGAGAGAGAGAGAGAGAGAGAGAGAGAGAGAGAGAGAGAGAGAGAGAGAGAGGTATGTATTGTTTGCCTTTGTAGTACTCGTAGTGAGATCCTTCAAAACCTCTTCACCTTCAACTCCTTCCCTTTCCTAGTCCTTACATCCTGCTGCTGCTCCTCCCCCTCTTTCTCCTCCTCCTCCTCTTCCTTTACTTTCTCCTCCATTGCGGATATTTCTACTTCTATTAATACTTATCTTTATTTTTTTGCTTGATTTCCGTGTTTCTATAGCAGTTGTAGATGAAAACAAAAATCCCAGATGGTTGTGAACGTTCGTCAACAAGATGAGACAACAGATAATCTTCGTGTCGTGTTGTGTTGTGTTGTGTTGTGGTTGTGTTGTGTTGTGTTGTGTCGTGTTGTGTTGTGTTGTGTTGTGTTGTGTTGTGTTGTGCCTTATTCTGCATCTTAACATTCTCAAGCACATATGAATCTTCTTTTTTTTGTTCTGCACTCCTCAACAACATGAAAAGTGCACCAAACTATTAAATAAAGGTTTGCCTCAGTCCTGAAGGTCCTTGCAACTTTTAAGGTCAACAACTATCCTCCTCCTCTTCCTCTTCTTCTTCTTCATCATCCTCCTCCTCTTACTTTTCCTCCTCCTCCTCCTCCTCCTCTTCCTCCTCCTCCTCCTCCTCCTCCTCCTATCCTTGCCCTTCACCCTATACTCAGCTCCTCCTCCTTCACTCGACCTTTCACCTATTTCTTTTACTCACCCAATATACTCTCTCCTCCGCCTCCTCCTCCTTCCCTTCCTCTTCCTCGTCGTCCCGGACATTTATCTATTTTTTCTTATGCTTTCACTGCAAATTTTCATATATTTTTAAAGTGTAAGCTTTTATAAAGTTAGCATATTTTTGTGCTTCATATTTATATTCCCCTTTTTCTTCACTCCTTTCCTTCCTTCTTTTTTTTCCTCCTCCTCCTCCTCCTCCTCCTCCTCCTCCTCCTCCTCCTCCTCCTCCTCCTCCTCCTCCTCCTCTTCCTCTGCCACTTCCTTTTTAAGACGGATCATAAATCAAAGTCTGGAAATCAAAGTTAAGTGATAATTTCAAAAAGCTCTTCTCACTAGTGATTAAATACTAATTAAAAATATTCACTTTGAGAATATTAAAACCATGGAAAGTTTAATACCATCAGGAAAACTTATGATAGAAAGGAGGAGGAGGAGGAGGAGGAGGAGGAGGAGGAGGAGGAGGAGGAGGAGGAGGAGGAGGAGGAGGAGGAGGAGGAGGAGGAGGAGGGGGAGGAATTGGAAGAGGCGGAGAGGAAGACCTGATAAAATCTTGGCACGAAGCTTATCTATCCTGTTATCGTGGGCGGATCCTCTCTCTCTCTCTCTCTCTCTCTCTCTCTCTCTCTCTCTCTCTCTCTCTCTCTCTCTCTCTCTCTCTCTCTCTCTCTCTCTCTAAGCTGTTTGTAGTCTTCCGACCTGACTATTATCTTATTGCCGATGCAGAAGGAGAGGAATACCGTGTGTGTGTCTGTGTATGTGTGTGTGTGTGTGTGTGTGTGTGTGTGTGTGTGTGTGTGTGTGTGTGTGTGTGTGTGTGTGCATGTGCGTGTGCGCGCCATCAGGAAGGGAATGTGTGCGAGCAGTGTGTGAAGAAGAAAAAAAAAGAGCGAGAGAAAGATTTAGTGCAGAAATTAGTGGAGAGGATGACGTCAACTCCATCCTTCCATTTTTTTCTCTTCTTTCTTTCTTTCTTGCTCCCTTCCATCCCTTCCTTTCTTCTTCCCTCTCCATCTTTCCTCCCTGTTCCCCCCTTGCCTCACACCTTCCCTCCTTCCTCCCCACAGTAATGACAGATCAGCCTCGTTCACGTCTCCACCAGCATCCTCTTTATACCCGCTATGAACGAGTGTAAAACTGAGACTAAAGACAACACATGATATTTTCTGGATAAACCCTTACACGAGGCACCTGTCGATTCCGTCACTTGAGAGAAGGGACGGAGGGAGGGAGGAAGGGAGGGATGGAGGGGAGGAAGGGAGGAAGAAGGGAGGGAAGGAGGTTAAGAGAACGACGGGAGAGAGGGAAGAAGTGGGGAGAGATGAGAAAAATAATAGAGATAGCCAGGGAAGAAAAGTGCAGAGTGAGTGAGAGAACCGGAGAGGGAAGAGTCGTGGAGGGAGAAGGGAAAAAAATGAAGTGCCCAACTTTTACTATTCTCACTCACACACACACACACACACACACACACACACACACACACACACACACACACACACACACACACACACACACACACACACACACACACGCATACACAGAGCACTAAGCATCATAATATTGTTTGAAATAGCACATCGACGTAATATTTCATGAAGAGTTTGACCAAGTTGGTTGATGTGAATTTCCTGTCAACACGATGCAAACGGAAAGCGTGAGGCAGGTGTGGTGGTGGTGATGGTGGTGGTGGTGGTGGTGGTGAAGCTTTACCTACTTACCTCCCTCTTACCCTCCTTCCCTTCCCTCTCACTTACAACCTCACAGCGCGCCAGAAAACACACTCACCTGTAAAAAGAAGAGAAAAAAACAAATCAGCATCAGACACACGTGGCAAAGAGCAATCAAACACACTCTACCAATGCCAAGTAACACATTTAGAAAGAAAAACAAACGGGAAGGAAAATTACTCTTAGTCAGATACACGACACACAGGATCAAACACCACAGCCAAGTAATACACTGCACTCACCAATATACAAAAAACGAAGAAAAAAAGGAAATTAATAAACACTAGATAGAGACACACCACGTAAAGCATAAAGAAAACCTTCACTGTATCATAAGCTAACGATCAGTAATATGAGGAGGACAGAGGAGGACAAAGATGGCTGCTTGGTGGTGAATAGAATGTGGTTAAGAGAGGATAAGGGTGGTGCAGGGAGAGGAAATCATGTTAATTATAGCGTAATTAGAAGTTATGTTGGCAGCTGGAAGGGAATGTGATGCAGGGTGGTGATTGTAATAAAGGTGGTGGTGGTGGTGGTGGTGGTGGTGGTGGTGGTGGTGGTGGTGGTGGTGGTGGTGGTGGTGGTGGTGGTGGTGGTGGTTTCGTGGATGGGTTAGTGGGTGAGTAGGTGGGTGGTTAAGTGTTTTTTAATTACTCTGACGTTGCAAATTTAATAAGCTACACGAAGAAAGACAGTCTGGTGGTGGTGGTGGTGGTGGTGGTGGTGGTGGTGGTGGTGGTGGTGGTGTGAACTCTTGAAACAAAAATAAACAAAGTAAAATTGGAAACAGACAGTAACATAATAATAATAAGGGTAATAATAATAATAATAATAATAATAATAATAATAATAATAATAATAATAATAATAATAGGCCTAATAATAACAATAACAATAACAATAACACTGACCACAGACAGACCATTGTTATCTGATACGCGACAATGACCAAAGAATCACAAAAGAAAATAATTACATACCCAAAAAAATGGAAGAGAGAGACAAAGAGGGACAAAAAAAAAAAGACAAGAGATAAAGTTTCCCAATGATGACTGTAACTTGAGAAGGTGACTGTGCTGCCATGGGCGTGGGTGGGGCTGGATGGAGGGACGGAGGAGCGGAGGGAAGTTGGGGGAAGTGGAGGGGGAAAGGGAGTAAGGAGGAAAGGGAGGGAAGGAGAGGTGGTACTAAGCTACGTGAAGTCGAGTGGAGAGAAAGAGAAAAAAAAAGAGGGTGGTGGAGGGGAAGACGTTGTAATATGATGTGTGTGGAGGAGGGAGGGTGTGGGTGTGGGTGTGTGGTGTGTGGAGGAGGGAGGGAGTAGTGAGTGGGTCGAGGCGTGTCCCGTTACCTCCACCCACAACATCACAGGAAAGATGGATTGGTATTCGTTTTAAATAGTGACTTGATGGTAAATACGTGAAGTCAAGCATGAAGAGAAAATGTGAGATGTGAGAGAAAGGAGAAATGAGCGAGAGTTACATACAAGTTAAGGATAGGAAGGAAGGGAGGTGGTTAATGGTTTATAGATAGGTTTCGTTAGGCTTCGATGGGCTATAAGAACCAATAATGTATGGCTCAATATGTCCCTTTCTTTGTGTTTAATGATTTACTAACCCTGACAATTGTTCCCAAGACGCTAGATTATTTCTATATATCTTTCTTTATATAAATTGAGATATGAATGTTTTTTATATTGTTATCATTATTACTTATATTTCAAGTCCCTTTTTTTTTCCTGAGTTTAAGTATTTTTTCCCCCGTCGCTATAAATAATTATGTTGTGGTTAATAAATAATTATGTGGTTAATTTATATTTCCTGCCGCACGTTTCACACACCTAACCACCGTGTTTTTTCTATACTTATCCTTCCTTAATACACTTCCACACTCGTATCCTTAACAGCATACCTTCACTCTCCTCCCTAATGCCGCTAATTAGATTAATGAAGAGGTAGGGAACGAAGGCGAGTGAACAAGATCAAAAGCAATGCAAAGTATATGTTGCAGGATGGATAAAAAGCGGTACAAGGTTATGGAAATTGTCTTCTTAGTTGAGTCATCTCCTGTCTATTTTTTTCTTCTATTCACTGTGTGTTGATCCAATAAGATACGAGATTGAATCGTTATTAACTGGTATTAACTGTCAGGGCTCGCGATTGCAGGTAATACATGACACTAATTATCTCTCTCTCTCTCTCTCTCTCTCTCTCTCTCTCTCTCTCTCTCTCTCTCTCTCTCTCTCTCTCTCTCTCTCTCTCTCTCTCTCTCTCTCTCTCTCTCTCTCTCTCTCTAATATGTTTCATGTCTATGTATATTAAGTTATTTTCCAAGCTTCCATATAATCTTATTTAAGACCAATATTGATAAATAATTATTGCACTTCCTTCTTACATGCAATCACTCAGTTTCAAACAAAGATGGAAAATACGAAGAGAAGTAAATGTTTTCTCTCAACAATTTCCACCACGAGGAGCACGTTTTTATTTTTTTCCAGCAAACATTCTTACACAGTCAACACACGAGGCTCTGTTCCTATTTACCATTCTGCTTTTATATTCTTTTTGTCACTCGGACAGAGATAAATGCGCTGCAGTTTGGAGCTGTTACCCCCACATTTACGGAGCAGTCAACTTCTTAGTGTTATTTTCCCTCCGTCCAACACCACAAGTCTTAAAAATCTTCCTCATTCCACTACCATTCCAGCGCCACTTTACCCTCGTCATCTCATTTCCTCCTCCCAGCCCTGCTTTACCGGGTTTTCATGGGAGGTGCTCACAGGCAAAAGAGTCCATCCAGCCACCCTACCTCGCTGGCATCCCACCTGCTGTTACTAAGATGCAAGTCGACCCGCTGCTGTTCTGCTCCCAGCTAGAGCACCTCTTAGCCTCTGTAAGCCCTCCTCCATGTCCTACCACCCAACGCACCTCAGCCTCAAGATGCATGAAGAGGCGAGTGTAGCACATTCAAAACGAGGCCTTCACCGCCATTTGGTTACTGATGCTCTGAGTACTTCAGCTGAAGTACCAAGGGCGTGACACTACAAGAGGAGGAGGAGAGAAGGTAAGGCAAAGGAAACGCGACGTGTGGAATGAAAGATATGAATATTGACTTTGCAAAATGTAATAACAATCATAATGGAAAATAATGGATAAAGATATAAATAGCATAGTGAACAGAACCTGAGAGAGAGAGAGAGAGAGAGAGAGAGAGAGAGAGAGAGAGAGAGAGAGAGAGAGAGAGAGAGAGAGAGAGAGAGAGAGAGAGAGAGAGAGAGAGAGAGAGGTTGAAAAGGTGGGTCTTGGTAAGTCAAATAACATAAACATACTCATCACCATGGCAACGACTCCCAGCCTCTCCTTCACCGTCTAATGAATCGCCTCTCCGTTCCAACCAGCTTCCACCAAAAAAAAAAAAAAATAATAATAATAATAATGATAAAAAAAAATTCCAAGTGACGGACCAGTTTGAAGGGAATGCGCAGATATTCCATTTCTTCCCTCTCAATACCTTCCCCATTCCATCCCATTAAGTACTGTACCCACATACTCACTCCATTCCGCTTCTGTTTTCAATTCCCTGATGTATTTGTCGATAAATATTGATACAACTGATTCCCTCTCCTCCTACTTTTCCTCTTATTTTTCTTTCTTTCTTTTTTTCTATTCGCGGTTCACTACGTCACTAAATTATGTGTGCATTCCTTACGTTCATGTGGAGGAGGAAACAGTCACAAGATGGCAGCTATATTGTGACATCGTGAGAAGGTAATGGAAGATATAGAAGAATAAAGGGAAGAAATGGAGCTAAGCAAAGGGATTGAGGCTGGAGGCTGTCTACTCTCTGACCAGACGAGTTTATGATCAGCATCAGAGGGTCCCGTCGCCCCAGGTGCTCAGGTAAGTATTTGTTGTAATTAACCGTTGCATGATCACCTGTCTGCTTTCATCCTCAGTCACGAGATGAGTCCCTTCTTTCTTTGCTTTATTACATCCGCTTTTAGTACCCAGCTCAGTGTAATCCTCTTATTTTAGTGATTTATTAAGACTAACCACGACACTCCTTGCTCTAACCTCATGCACTCGTAGCAGCAGTAAGAAGTCGCTGCTTGATACTCCCACAGGAACACGAACACAGGAAGAAGTTCAAAATACTGAGCAAACTATAAGTCCGGAAAAAATACCCTCGTGTATTTATTTATTATTATTTTCTTGGATACGCCCACTCATCCTTAACGCTCCACCTTCACTATTATTCAGGATCCTGTCCACATCCGCTCCAGCTCACCCACAGACACGCTCGTCATCCGCTTCACCCATGAACTTGCCCGCTTAAGGCTCCTCCTCTAGTGAGCAGTGGCCAGCTAGTTCCCACGACCTTCAGGAGTTCAAACCCTATCGGATCCTTCTTCCTACCTCCTTCATTCGCTCTTCCCGCTGGCTAATCTGCGGCCACTCATGGGTATCCTGCCCACTCTCCACTCCTCCACTACCCAGACTCTCCTACTCCACTAGTTTTGCTTCATCCTTTTCCTCTTCCACTCCTCCACGCTGCCCTTGGGGAGGAGTCACCCCATAATTATTGTCACATTTTTTAAAGCAAGACAAATCTCACGTCCTGAAATCTCAAATATATTCGCTTGATGGATAAATAAATAAAAAAAAACTATTTCCCATTAGTTGAAACCACTCTGTATTATTTTTCATTTTACAATTTTCGTTTTATTTTTACATCTTTTATTTACGAGTTATATTTTTTTGTCTTTTCTATTCTATTTTTTAAGATTTTGTTGCAACGTTTTCTCATTTTCCACGCTGACTTACCGTATGTTTAGTCTGTCTGTCACACTTTTAGCTCCACTCTCCAATATCATCACCACAACTGCAACTACTACTATTACTATCCTCCTCTTCTTCTTCCTCTTGCTCCTGCTCCTCCTCCTCCCTGATGTATCCTAGCACTCCATGCCCCCCGCTGCAGAACAAACAGCCGCAACAACATACTCCTTCATGAACAATAAACACACTTAACACCCCGGGACGCAACGCCAAAAACCATCAAGACACCCACTTTGGCATTCAACTCTCCCCGAGCCCACCATCATCCCTCACCTCCCTCCTCCCCAGCATCACTAATCTTCCTTCTGCTCCCTCCTCCTTCCTCCTCCCCTCCCCCTCTCTCTGCTACTAATGGGTCATCAGAAAGCACAGTTTAAGAGGTGGCAGAAAACGGTTCTGGTCATGTGAAGGGTGGCAAGCGACCACCCCCCGCCAGTGTTCTGCTAGCGGGGAGCAGGTCAGCAGGAGGCCTTGATGGGTGGAATCATGCAAGACAAACTTTGGATCTATTAATGTGCCTTGCTGCCTCCTTGCCTCCCTGCCTTCCTGCCTTCCTTCCTTCCTCCCTGTCTGCCTCTGCTCAGGGTCACTGTAATCACAGGTGTGTTCTAGTGTATGATTCCTGAGACCAATCATGAAATTTGATGGATTGATGGATTGACTGAATAATCAATAGCAATGCGCCGCCTCAACAGCGAGGTCATGTGACGTTGTAGTAAACATTAAGTTGAAAATTAAATACTATTAAAACAGAAAATAAAAGACACTGCGATAAAAATGCAATGCAATTAGAAATAAATATTATAATGTGATAATAATATTACACGATTTTATTGGTTATTAAAGAAGGTGAGCCTCCTCCATAAAGATAAGTAACGTATGTCCCGCGGAGACACACTTCCCCCTCCCAGCATCAGAGTGAGACTGGAAAGTAAGGACGACTACTTTGAAGATCATGAATTTTGTGTGGGTGAGTTGTTAAGACGAATTTATAATAATCATAATAAAAAGAACAATTATTATTATTAATATTATTTTTATTATTATTATTATTATTATTAATAATATAGTTATTGAAATTGTTGCGTTGTTATAATTATTGTTATTACTGCATCAGTTTCAAAACAGATCATTGAAAACTAGTTTGCAACAGTTCAATTGAAGTTGAAATGTTTAGTAAATATTTCAACCAATTTACAATTTTATGACAAAAACAATAATTTGGAGTCGCATTTTAATGCTGAAAATATCCTTGTACTTCAGTATTTGACGATAAAAGAATAACAGTAATAATAATGTGCCGGAATTTGACATTTCTGCGAGTATAATTTCATGAATATATATGTCCTCAATTACTGGCGGGAGACTGAGCTTTCCCCTTGAAACGCAGTACTGGCGTGGAAGGGGGAGCGTGAAACGGGGAGGAGAAGACCATGCAAGTGGATGAGTAGAAACCATGGGAGAGGGAAGGAAAGGAAGCAAAGGGAGGAAGGACTGCTGGAATGGCATGAAACAGACCAAGAAAACAAATAGTGATCGTCGACGTAATAGTTTCAATGGAAGGGAGATTAAGACAATAGTGGAAAGGGGAAATAATATCAAGGAATGTGTGCACTTAAAACTGCATACAGCGTACTTAAGCCCGCCCCCTTTTATCCTCTTTAATGGCAGTGATGGGTGATTACTGCTCCCCTCTCAAGACCGGACTGCAGGGGGTGTCAGGGTGAGGGGAAACGAGAGAGAGGTCGTTTGTCACACCCTAGACTGGCGCTGAGGGGGACACGCACAGGAAAGGGGAGAAGGGAGTAAAGGAGGGGAGAGAAAAGGAGATAGAGAGAAGGGAAGGGAAGGGAGAAAGGACAGAACCTTGAGGGAAAGGTAGGAAAGTGCAGCTTCAATGAGTGGGAAATTGAGAGGCGGTGTACAGGCTTGCAATGGTCCTATGTGTGTGTATGTATGTGTGTGTGTGTGTGTGTGTGTATGTGTGTGTGTGCGTGTGCGTGCGTGTGTGTGTGTGTGTGTGTGTGTGTGTGTGTGTGTGTGTGTGTGTGTGTGTGCGTGTGTACGGGTGCGGGCCACGTCTAGGGAACATGAACCAGCCTAACTTGGCGTACTCAGTTTGCATCGCCTGCCAAACACTAACGTTACCTGAACCGCCTCACCTACGCTTCGCCACAAACTTTTAGGCATCCACTAAATACTACCGCCGAAGAGAGAGAGAGAGAGAGAGAGAGAGAGAGAGAGAGAGAGAGAGAGAGAGAGAGAGAGAGAGAGAGAGAGAGAGAAATAACAATAATTTCCTGATAGTTGTAATTATCCTATTCCTTATACGAACAAACCGATGACTATGAAATGAGAAATATATATACAGCAAAGTGCTTCTCTCCACACCAAAGGCGGTAGAAAAAGATAATAATAATAACGAATGCAGGAAAATGTGGAATCCCAAGATTTAGTGTAAATGAAAACTTACGAAATAATAAGGATAAAACAAAAGAAGACAAAATAAATAATGTTTTAATCACAAGAACTGGATTGCAACATCAATTCTTAAACATAATATTGCGTTGACGGGAATTACAAACCAAACTAGATCCTTGCAAGATATCTCACCTTACTCGCTTATCACCTCAGCACAATGCACGTAAAAACACACACGGAAATTGATACACATTAAAGGTATAATAAGATAGAACCAAGTCCAATTAAAAGGCCCATTTCACTCATGCTTATATTTATGAGACATTTATTATTCATATACAAAAGCCAAAGGAAAAAATATATATATAGTAATAAACTTGATTCCCTCGTGAACCACTCATACAACAAAAACAACAACAAAAAATACTATTCAGCGGTTATTAAGTGATAAAAATAAATTACTTGGCTGAAGCGTAAGTAACTACAATGAACTCTGATACGCACAAAAGCCTTTACACAAGAGTGACTTCAACATTAATTTACGTATATACAAAAATTAATGATAAATAAATAAAATAAGAAAAAATAAACAGATTTCTCAGTTCTCTCACAGTATTTCCAAGGAGGAGGAGGAGGAGGAGGAGGAGGAGGAGGAGGAGGAGGAGGAGAAGAAGGAGGAGGAGGAGGAGGAGGAAGAAGAGGAGGAAATAGCGGAGGAGGGAGTGGTGAGGGATAACTATAAACAAATTAATCTTTTTTTGTGTGTGTGAAGTAACGATCAACACTGCTCTCTCTCTCTCTCTCTCTCTCTCTCTCTCTCTCTCTCTCTCTCTCTCTCTCTCTCTCTCTCTCTCTCTCTCTCTCTCTCTCTCTCTCTCTCTGGCTCATTTATATATTCATTATGTAATAAGCCACATCTACTACTATTATAATATTTCTCACCCAAGGGATTTCTTTGTTAATTTGAAACTTATGCAACCTTATATATATTTTTTTTCTTTTCTCTTTTTTTTTTCTTTGTTGCCGAAATATGCGTCAGATTCTTGTCATCCACTTCTTACCTGCATAATCATCATCCTTCACACCTATCTCAATCATCTCCTGCGTCCGTCCTGGAGTCTCTTCATCCATCTCTCTCTCTCTCTCTCTCTCTCTCTCTCTCTCTCTCTCTCTCTCTCTCTCTCTCTCTCTCTCTCTCTCTCTCTCTCTCTCTCTCTCTCTCTCTCTCTCTAGGACGATCTCAACGCATTTACTTTCATCATTCTTATATTTTTCTTTTGTTTTCTCTTGCACTCTTCATGTCTTTATATCTTTGTGTCTTTATTTACTTCCATGCAGCGGTTTTCTTCTTTGTTCTTTGTTGCCTTCCTCCTCCTCTACCTCCTCCTCCTCCTCCTCCTTCTCCTCCTCCTCCTCTTACCTTCTTTCTCCTATTTTTTCTCCTCCCCTTGTGTTAGGTCAGGGTTGTATGTCCTCCCACCTTACCTTCTTTCCTGTCCTCACTATCTCTCTCCCTCCCCTCTCTCCCCTTCCTTCCCACCTTCCCTCCCCCATCATCCTTTGTCCTTTTCTTCCTTCACTCAATGGCAAAGGTTAAGTGTGGGAAGGAACAGAAAATTACAATAAAAAATGAACGCAAGTGAATAGCGGGAAAGGAAGGAATAAGGTGATGCAGGAAATATAGTATGGATAATGTATGTGTGAAAGAAAGGCAGTACATATGAAGAGGAAATAGGTTAGAAGTACTAGCTACTACTATTTCTACTACTACTACTACTACTACTACTACTATACTACTACTAGTTCTACTAATACTTCTATACTACTTCTACTACTACTACTACTACTACTACTACTACTTCTACTACTAGTACTACTTCTACTACTTCTACTACTACTACTACTACTACTACTACTACTACAACAACTACTACTACTACTAATAATAATAATGAAAATTATAATAATGATAATACTGCTGCTACTGTTTTGTATTATAATTATGATAATTATAACAAAATAAGTGTTCAGTTATAAAAAATATTACCCAAAATGTTCTTCATTAGCTCATTATTGGTGAGGTTATTGAATTCTCTCTCTCTCTCTCTCTCTCTCTCTCTCTCTCTCTCTCTCTCTCTCTCTCTCTCTCTCTCTCTCTCTCTCTCTCTCTCTCTCTCAGTTAAACCCACTCTCAGGCTAGGTCCCACGCCCCTTCCTCTACTGCAACACAGGTAAACAAACTACCAAGAGGCGCGCCACTTAGGCTGCAACATTATGCATCCTGTTTGCAGACAAGGAGAGTTACACAGCCTCTGCACCCGGCTATCGGATGGGCGCGGGCGTGGAAGGGGCGTGGATGCGAGTGAAAACATGCAAGGGTGGTGGTGAAGGGCTGGTGAAGGGCTGATGGAGGGAGGTGGTTGGGCGTGGATGTGTTGAGGGATGAGTGCAGAAAAGGTGATGATGATGGTGGTGATAGGAAGGATGAGGAGAAGAGGGACGGTGATTATAAGTGTGTAGTGGAAGTACTGTTGAGGTGAAGTAATAATTAATACGAATCCAAACCACAATAAACTTTCCTCTAGACGTAAACTGGTGTACGAAGCTTGTGTGACGTTTGTAGGCCAAGCCCAAGGCAGCTGAGAGGCTCTTTGATGTAAAACGCACGCAGAAGAACGCACTCGAGGCTACATTCTTGACTCCTCGCACGAATTTCAGCCGGCAGGAAATATCAACGTCAGTCAGGATGTGAAAGGGACGGGTGACTGACGGGACGACCCACCTGTCCACCCATCCCTCTTCAGGACACTCCGCAAGAAGGGAAAAAAATACTTTAATAACCCACCGAAAAACTCTTTATATTCCTCCCACCAGGTTGTGACATTGTGAGACGCGACGTTAACTTCCTCTGGCCAACACCAAGGGAGTTAAGTGCAATCAGCCATGCGGAACGAACGACTGACTGCCTTTAAAACGCTATGATGATAAAAAATCTTCAGGGAGCTTTTTCGATCCTGTCTAATTACTAAGGTGGTCTGCTGCGTGTCTCGTCCAATCACTCCATTCACCAAGGTTTCTGAAGGCGCAAGATCTTAATTAGTAGTCGGTGCACAGCTTGTGGGGGAAAAAGGTTTGGCAAGCACTCACAGCTTGACGAGGAACATTATGATCCATTCTCTTTGCAATTCTTAGGGGAAAGTTTATCTCGCTGGCAAATCGCAGGTGAGTCAGCATCTCCTGTCCATTCTGTACTATTTATTATCTTTCCCCACACGATCTTCCCCTTTCTTTCTTTCTTTTCCACTTGTTCCCTTCCCCTTACACTTCCTCGCATTTCACATTTTTTCCATTCCTTTCACGTTCTCTTCTTTCCACCTCACACTTGCATTCGTCACCCTCCTTCCTCTCCTTCCCACTCGATTCGCAGCTTTAGAGAGCAGACCCTTCAGCCTGGCACACTTCCTATTCCCCGACCACTCGAAGCCTGCCGAGTGTTGACCTAAGCGTGTCGAGGTAAGGTTGGCAGGTCCTGATATCAAGCCAGCGACAAGGAAGGTGAAAGGAGATAGTGTTATCGACAGGAGATGAGGCTCAGGGCAGACAGGGAGTGGCGAGGAGTGCACACGCTAACGAAGCACACGCACAGGCAGCAACACGCAAACACATACACACACACACACACACACGCACAAAAAAAACTCACATCAAGATAAAAAAAAATGTGGTGAAATTCAGATAAATATGCGTTTACAAATAGCAAAAACACAAAGTAAAGTATAATTATACATTACTCTTTCAAGCTACTGACAATACAACCTTTCATACTGCAAATTCAATCCGGTAAGAGAGAAGAAACAAAATATTCTTTTCTATATTCTCGAAGTTTCACTAACACAAGACATAACGCAAACACCGACAACACATGAGTTAGAGACAGTCACGAGCACCTGAAGGAAGAGCCGACCAGCCAGGCAGCCAAGGAAGCAACGTCAACCTCACTAAGTCAGCAGGAGTCTCCTTCCCCCTTTGTTCTTCACCTCCACACCTGCTGACTTCCTGCTTCCTTCTCCTCGCTGCCTTCCTTTGCCGTCCCTACTTCTTTTTCTCCCCACCTGTCTGTCTGTCTGTTTGTCTGCTGTCTCTATGCTTCTCTGTGACTCTGACTTAGTCCCTCTCTAACACACACACACACACACACACACACACACACGCATACACATACATACACACACACACACACACACACACACACACACACACACACACACACACACACACACACACACACACACACACACACACACACACGGTAGTCAGTAATTTTTTGCGTACAATTTAATTAGTGAATTTATACTTCATGGAAATCAACACATATTGCCTTCATTAAGAAAACAGAAGACATATTAATAAATAAAAACAAGAAAAACAGGATAACTTAACATGATGTATGAAGGACTTGTACGAGATTTTCCAACACGAATACTGCATTTTAATGAGACACACACACTCTCTCTCTCTCTCTCTCTCTCTCTCTCTCTCTCTCTCTCTCTCTCTCTCTCTCTCTCTCTCTCTCTCTCTCTCTCTCTCTCTCTCTCCATCACACACACACACACACACACACACACACACACACACACACACACACACACACACACACACACACACACATACACAGGAGAGTCTTTATGAAGCAATGACACACATTTTCAACATTTTTCGCATCAGCAAACTTCATTATCGACTCTTTAACAGCTTAATCGCGACGTCTTGTCAGGGACGGAGGACAAAGGGTGAAGAGGGGGAGGAGAAGGGAGGGGGGGAGGGAGAGGGAGTGAAGAAATAAGAAAGAGAGAGGTAAAGAGTAGGAGAGAATAAGAAACGAACAAGAAAGTGAGGAAGAAAAAAAAAAGGAAGGAAGAGTCATGTTTAACCTTAAGGGAATGGAAT
>JAXIVD010003388.1:17500-20000 GCA_036785275.1 Cancer borealis
CCCCTTCCTCTCCTCCCTCCCTCCCTCCCTCCCTCCCTCCCTCCCTCTCTCCCCTTGCCTTGCCTTTTATCTTCCTCTTCCCTTCCATCCCATTAAAGTATGACATTCGTTTACTAAGAGAGAAAAAAATACATTCACTGCCCACCTAGAATAACTCGCACAACTTCTGGGTTTAGTTGTGTGTATCTACAAGCCAATACTCCTCATTGATGAAGCCTCGAGATGTGAGTAGAAGGACGAGATATTCAACAGAACCTACGCCGTCCATTGCCTTGATAACTGAAGTTTTGATTTTTTTCTGGTCTCTTTCCCTTTCAGTTCGTTTCTCCTTAAAACTAAAAATTTAATACATCGCAAACTGCAGGCAAGAATGGATGGGGAGAAGGAGAAGATAGAAACCAGGAGGAGAAAGGAAGAAGGAGGAGAATTGTAGGAAGGGAAAGGCAGAGAGAGAGAGAGAGAGAGAGAGAGAGAGAGAGAGAGAGAGAGAGAGAGAGAGAGAGAGAGAGAATGAGGATGGCCAGTCCAGACTTCACTATTCCCGGCTTGTAATTCCCTCCCCCACAGATCAATATTAATGTCTATTTGAGGTATGGGATTCTGACCCCGCGAGTCTGAGGTCAGCGGCGGCAGGGTTGGGGCGGCGCCTCCGAACACTCACATCAGTAAAGTATACACAAAGGATAAAAATGATGCGAATAACCTTCCGATAAGCTTTTCATAGTTCTTTGCGCCTCGTATTTGGCGATGGGATGTGTTGTTGAGCCTCGCCTTCCCCGCTTCACTGCGCTTGGGTAATACAACACACACTGGGCACGAAGGACTCCAAACAAAACATCCGCCCACGAGCAAGGCAAGTGTGGTCAACTCAGCTGAATCTCTCATTGGTATTCAGGACGGCCGCGTTTTACCTGTTATCTGATTGTAGTGAGTGTTTTCTCGAGAGTCTGATTTCAGCCTCAGTCAGCTAATAATGCCACGGATAATGGGAAGGCATGGCCGGAGGTAGTGTTTCCACGTCCTACCGGTAGCGAGGAGGAGATTCTCAAGAACCCATCATGAAAGTATGTTATCAGTGAAAGAAAAAAAATGGTGAGGGTATAGAGGGAGGGCTGAGTGCTTCCAAGATGAGGAGAGAGTATAAAGCAGCCCGTTATCTTTCCGCTCACCCGCTGACCAAACATAAACAAGAAAGCTACTGCTGAATTTATGGCACCGAGCCTTGTCCGGGATACATATCTAGGAGGCACGTCATGTATACTTACATTAGGGGAACCCCTCCACGTAGCCTTAGGACCGGCTATGCCTAATGATGACAGCTGCTGAGACTCTTTTTACCTGCCTCGTGCCCTAAGTTTGACCAGGAAAATAATAAAGACGTGTGCGACAGTGTTAGAATAATAATGTTACGGTGAGTTTGAGGAGGCAAGAAGAGTGCAGTTTTCGTTGTAATACTTTGAAATGAAGAGAGAGAGCAGAGGTAATCAATAATAAAAGTAAAACAAATAAAGGCAGAAGGGATTCTTGAAAGTAATGGGACAAAGCAGAGTTATTCAATATTATAAGTAAGGTTAGTATAGGGTGAAAGGAGGAAATAAAATACGCTAGTGCTAATAAATTCTTGATAATACAGTGAGATATCAACATCCCTCGAGATAAACTCTGGCGACCAAAAATTATAATAATGTCAAGCAGCAAACATTAACTTTAGCAGAGCAGAGTGAAAACTTCGGCTACATGTAGTCTAAACACACTCAGATTTCAGCGGTACCTGTTCTATTAAACTTTACTGAAAACATAAATTACTTCTTGAGCATTTTACTTTAATTTTACCGATAGAAGAAGAAAAAGAAGACTCCGTTACTATGTCATTATACGCTGCACGAGTCAACAACACACAGCCTATTACTTGTCCTCCACAAACAGTAAGCTTAATGTGCAGGTAACAAAACAGAAACAGGTAAACGCCTAATCAACTCATTACCTAAGAACCCAAGGAAGCAGGGGGCGCCGCACCTTTAAACCCTATTTTCCTATCACCTGCCTCGTCTTCCCCATACTTCTCTTCGATCTTCTCCTTTTCCTTCTCTTCCTCTTCCTCTACCTCCAGCACCGCGCCCGCTGCATACTCAGTGTCAAGGAAAATAAATACCCACACAGCCACAAAATATGAAGAGTGATGGGTGTTAAGTGGCTGGCTGAGGGACTTTTTATTGATGCCAAAACTCGATACGTTGTAGCACTGCGGGTTCACGAGCAAAGAAACCCCCATTCTGACGCAGTGATAAATCTTACACTGCAAATAACACATTTCACACACTCAACTTCAGGGTGAATAACATGATGTATAAGAGTTAACTACAGTGGTTGTCGTAATACAGAGCAAGAGTTGTGCCAGTCAGTGGTCAGATGACAGAGGATGGACATGAAACACTCGAGGAAAGGTTACACGCACCACGGACTCACTAGAAACAAGAACTCGCCCACACCTTCCTTACCC
>JAXIVD010003388.1:22500-30000 GCA_036785275.1 Cancer borealis
GGAGGAGGAGGAAGTACACATTAAAAAAAAAAAAAAAAAAAAAAATCCTTGGCCAAGACGGGTCCTAATCAAGACTTCAAAAGAAACGAAAGAAAATATACACAGAGTAAAAGAGAAAAAACAGAGATAAGACAATAAAACCAATTTAGACGAAAATACCACAACTCCCCTAATTTTCCCTCCCCGTCCTCCTCCTCCTCCTCCTCCTCCTCCTCCTCCTCCTCCTCCTCCTAGTGCTCATCCTCCTCCTCCTTCTCATTTTCTTTAATTGCTTCCTTGTAAATCGCTTTATTCTCCTCCTCCTCCTCTCTGACTTCCAACTCCGTTCCAGTTCCCTTGGCTTCCAGCTCTTCCTTCCTCCTCCTCCCATTCCCTGCTGATTTCTCTCTCCCCCGCCGATTCCCCCAAGACGGTAGGAAGTGTTCATTAGCCGTGTAGTGTCTTAGGGACCCGTTAAGATAATTTTCAGAGCTCCTGCAAGGCCAATGTATCGCTGCTGGTAGGGGGACACGGGCCTAGAGGGGCGGGAGGAAGGGGAGAAGGATGAGTAGGAAAACAGGATATGTAGAGGCTGAGGAAGATAGAAGGACGTGGAAAATAGGAAGGAGACAGATTGATAGAGACTGGAGAGGAAGAACAGTTGGAAAATGTGAGGACGTGAGGGAAGGAGAAGAAGAAAGATGGAATGAGAGAATATAAGAGAGAGAAAAAAAATAGCAAGATGTCCAGGAAGACAGAAAGAGGGTAAGGCTGTGAGAGAAAACATGAGGTTCAAATAAACAACTGCCGCTCTGGACTCCTGCTCCCAGTGGTATAGTGGTAATCCCAGTAATCCAGCGATGGATTTATAATGATCCTGACGTTATGGGGGCCCCAGAGTCCCTTGAGGGGAGAACAAAGCTTTGATGCTCCAGCGTGGGCAATCAAAGCGCCGGTCTAATGCATCAGTCGAGTCATGCTTACCAAAACCCGCGGCGGCCAGTCAGTTGCTCCAGGAAGTAATGGGGATAAACCAGCGAGGCGAAGAAAAGGAAGGAAGGGACAGACAGGCAGGAAAGGAGAGAGAGATAAGGAAGACAGAAGGCTGGAAAGGAGTGAAGACGAGTACTAGGGAAAGCGAGAAGAAACGAGAGGCAGGAAAAGAAACAGGGAAGGTAAGGAAAAAGAAAGAAGAGAGTGAGGAAAGACAAAGGACTGGGATGGGAAGCAGGGCAAGGATGTACAGAGAACGTGAAGGGAAGGAAGGAAGGAAGGAAGGAAAGGAGAGGCTAATATTTACCTCTTAAGACTCTCTAGTTTCCCACAGGTGCTCTTCCACACCATGAGACGCCAGGAAGGATTTATGAGGAGGCAGGAGGAAGGCAGCCAAGAGAGGGTCAACTGCATGTGAATCTGAACAACCTGCTGTAACCTTGTTCGTCCCACACCCATCCTACCTCCCCTGACGAAGAGATAGATGGAGGGAGAGAGGGAGGGAAGGACGGTGGGCAAGGGTCAAGTCAAGATGGAGGGTAGATGGAAGGGATTTAGGCTACCGTTCCGCAGCGCCACTACTTTACAGCGGCCCTCAAGCTCCCTAATTATCCATCGAGATAATGGCAGAAGGGAGGACCCGTTTTTAATAGGTTTTGATGCGGGGAGGGCGAGGGCGAGATAAGAAAAGATGCATCTCTACCGCGGGGCCACTCATGACTCACCTGAGAGAGAGAGAAAAAAGAAAAGGGAGAGAGGAAGAGAGAGAAAAAAAAAAAAAGGGAAAAAAATGACATACGACAGAGGTATATATAATTAGTAAGCTACAAAGGCTACTGAGGTTATTTTCCCAGCAGTTCCTTTACAATCCTAAATTACTATCAATTCATTATTATTTTCCAATCCAATGACTTTTTTTCCTCCCCGGAGCCTCGACCATCTGCTCTCCACACTCCCTAATCAAACCAACTACGTAAACATAATGAAGTGTTGCCGTCCCTTGCCGTCCCTGAGAAGGTTCACATTACTGCATCACTCCGGGAACCTTGTATTAACACATTCCAATAACAGAAACCAGACTTCCCTTCCAGCTGAGTGAGAAAGTTCAAGTTGAAGCAATTTTTTCTTCTCTTTTTTACTTAAATTTCATACCACCTTTTTTTCTCCGTCCCTCTCTTCCCAGGCTGTTTCACATTAATTTTTCGCTTTGTAATTTTTGACGGAAATTAGAGTTATAAGTAAAATAAGTGAAAAGTGTTAGAGCATCATATCAAGGAAATTTTCTATAAATGCAATATACTACCTCCATCAAGTGAGTGTGCCTCCTCCTCCTCCTCCTCCTCCTCCTCCTCGTTCTCCTCCTCCTACTCCTCCTCCTCTGCCTTTATACAACTGAGCAATCCATTACCTTCGCCAATAACACGACAGCTTGAGAAAAATTTCCTTAAGGTTGGAGGAGGAGGAAGAGGAGGAAGAAGAGGAGGAGGAAGAGAAGGAGAAAGCACTGACTGACTGACTGACTGACTGACTTAAAAAGAAAAAAATAACAAAAGACAAACCAAAGAGAAAGTATTAAAACCTGTCCGTAATCTAAAGTGCATAAGCCTATACATTTTAGCACCGTAGGCCTAGGTGAAGGAGGCTAGGGCGTGGGAACTGCCCCGTGCCTGATGTAGTGGGCGTGGGGAAGTGAGGTATGGGCGATAGGGGAAAAGGGGGATGGGACGGAGTACGTAGGGGAAGGAAGGAAGGAAGGAAGGAAGGAAGGAAGGATGGAAGGAAGGATGGAAGGAAGAAGGGAAGGGTAAGCTGGCCAGGCTATCTGATGCACCGCTAATGTCCCAAGGTAGCCTGACCACCGCGCGCATGCATAATTAATGATAGATGCTTACACAGGTATGAAAACAACGCCCACACACTCCCTGCGACATGAACACACACACACACACACACACACACACACACACACACACACACACACACACACACACACACACACACACACACACACACACAAACACACACACAGAAAAAGAGTGTTCGATAACATCTGATATCAGCGATTTATACAGTTTTTCCTTTTTTTAAGTATAAGAAAACAGGTTTTATCTAAACAATCTACCTTAAAACACTTACATATCACATTTTCATTTCTTTAATAAATCAGATTTTGTAATATAATTTCTTTGGATGTATGGACTGAGCGGGGAGATAAAAAAAGAAAAAAAAACACTCGAGGCAGCTCCTTGCTCTTCTTCTTATCTCCTATTTTTATCATACTCTGTGTCATACTCGTATTTGTAGCTGGGACCACCTAGCAGCATGAGGCTTGTACCGGCGTGCTCTTAATGTGACTCTCCATTATACTTTCTTGGTCAAGGGTTACGATTTCCTGAGTGTATAGCAGGAAGCAGCTCTGTGTCCTTAGCGTTGGGCAGAGAAGGGGAGGTGAAGGAATGAGAGGAGAGATGACAAGATATGAAGAAAAAGGGAGGAGGAAGATAAAGAAAAGAAGAGAGAAAAGAAAGAAGATAAAATGAAATGAGAAGGAAGAGAAGAAAGTTGTGGTAATGATAAGGGAAGGAATGAGGATGGGGATGTATATAATCTCTCTCTCTCTCTCTCTCTCTCTCTCTCTCTCTCTCTCTCTCTCTCTCTCTCTCTCTCTCTCTCTCTCTCTCTCTCTCTCTCTCTCTCTCTCTCTCTCTCTCTCTCTCTCTTCTTTGTGGCAAATTATACTCCCTCCTTATTTTATCTATATGTTTATATGTGTGTTTTTTTTTTTTGCTTTTATAAACTTACGTGGAAATAATAAAACAAAGAAAGAAAATGTATATACACCCAAGTTTTAGTTGAGTTTGCCGCATCTTACAGCCCTTCCCTTTCTCCCCCCTTCAAACTAATGCATTCTCTCACATCCCTCCCTCTTTCCCTTCTGTCCCTTCACTTCTCTAGCCCTTTTTTTCCCGTCCTTTCCAACTGACCAAAATGAAGCCCCCAGCCCCTCACTCTTCAGGACGTTTCAGGCTTCCGTACTGACTTGTTTAGGTGGAAACAAGCCTTTTAACTTTGAACGAAGGGTTTTTTAAAGGTCTTTCCCTTATATGAGACCTCGTGTGTGTGTGTGTGTGTGTGTGTGTGTGTGTGTGTGTGTGTGTGTGTGTGTGTGTGTGTGTGTGTGTGTCTGACCTGCCACCTACCTGACGAAGATTCTCGGGGTTTTTTTGTGTGTGTGCGTTGCTAAAAATGTTATCCTCGTTTTGTCGTTCTCGGCGATTTTTCAGATAAAACAAATAATAAAATGTTTGGCCAAAGTCTGTTTTCAGAAGACGGTCTCACCAGTTTTTGACAGAATTTATCACGTTTTCTTCAGCGACTGCAGACATTTATGGAGTCTCATGTCTTTTGTTTTCTGACGTCACGCTTTTCCTCCTTTCCTTTCCCTCCTTCCTTCCTTCCCTCCCTCACGTACTCACACCCTATCACTTTTTCTCTCTCCATCCCGCTTCCCTCCTCCATTTTTTTGCGACCCAGCAGGCAACAGCTACAGACCTCTTCTTAATCTTCCTTCCCTTTACTGAATTTATTTTACACTCCTGTTATTATTATTTTTTCCTCCTCAAGCATTTCATAATTCAGGAACTCTGTCTGTGGCCTTCCTTTATTTTTCTTCTTAATTAAACTCTCTCTCTCTCTCTCTCTCTCTCTCTCTCTCTCTCTCTCTCTCTCTCTCTCTCTCTCTCTCTCTCTCTCTCTCTCTCTCTCTCTCTCTCTCTCTCTCTCTCTCCCTTAAACACACCTTAGGATCCTCAATGTATGGTACGTGTGTTGTTGTGTGGTGTGTGTTATGTGTTGTGTGGTGTGTGTGGTGTGTGGCAATGGAAGTAAGAAATTAATCAAAACCTGAATATAACCAATAAGAAAATACTCTATATATGTTGAAAATGTGAATACTGAAATCGGTCTGAAATAAAAATCAAAAATTAAAACTCTCACCAATTCATCACTACTTCATATCGACGCTGTGCCTCCTGCTGCTGCCTTTAATCGACGGTTCAGCTGCCACCAACAACATCAAATGACCCGATTGACAACTTTCCCTCCACCTCCCTCCACCTCTCTCCCTCCACCTCCCTCCCTCAACCTCCCTCCCCTCACTCTCACAAAATCAGCCGCTATTCACACCAACTTTTCACTTCCACTTCTTGGCTAAACCTCCGTCTTTTGAAGCGAAGATAGCGATGTTGATGTTGCTTTTGCGCCAAGAGGAGGAGGAGGAGGAGGAGGAGGAGGAGGAGGAGGAGGAGGAGGAGGAGGAGGAAAACCAGGAGAACAACGACACGTTGAGAAATGGTAAGAATTAAGGAATGTGAAAGAGCGAGAAATTAGAAACAGGAAAACGGAAATGAAATATTGAATCCTGAATGATTGCAATATTAGAGGATTTCAGCATTGAAGGTTTGCAGAACTCTGGTACTGCGGGACTGTAAGGGAAAGGGAGGCCAAAGGGATAAAACAAAGGGGTGGAGGAGGACCAAACAGGACAGCAACATAGTAAGAAAGAGGAAAAGGGAGAATAGCATCAGTGAACGAGGGGAAAGGTTGTGTAAACAGAGGGAATAACAAGAAAGGACAACAGTATACATGAAAAACGTAAGAGAAAGAGAGAGAGAAAGAGATAATGATAAGAGGGAAGAAGGACAAAGGAAAGGAGATAGAAAGGGAACAGAAGGAACTGAGAGGTTGAAGTAACTGTTATAAGAGAAGGAAAGTTAAAAAGAAAGTGAAAAAGAAAGTGAAAAAGAGAGAGAGAGAGAGAGAGAGAGAGAGAGAGAGAGAGAGAGAGAGAGAGAGAGAGAGAGAGAGAGAGAGAGAGAGAGAGAGAGAGAGAGAGAGAGAGAGAAAGGAAGCGTAAAGGGAAAGAGAGCGAGGGAGGGGAAGTGCAAGAATTACAAAAACAAAGGAAGTCATTGCTTGGAGCCACACTTAAACGAAACATACACGAGAGAAAAAATGACCATGGCCTTCGACGCCCTTGTTCTGTTTTGTACTGGGAATAGGACCAGAGAAAGAGAAAGAGAGAGAGAGAGAGAGAGAGAGAGAGAGAGAGTCCTCCAAACTTTCCACATAGTATTTCCTCCTTTCCTTTCTTTTCTTCCTCTCTCCCTCCACTGCAGAAGACTTGCAAAGAGTCTCTTATACATTCCCCTTCATCGCTTGTCTCACAGGACAACGCTCTTCCTACATCCTCGAGGGGAACACTGGAGGAGCAGGAAGAGAAAGAGGAAGAGGAGGAGGAAGAGGAGGAGGAGGAAGAGGAAGAGGATGCTATTACATCTCACAATTTTTACTTCTTTCCTTCCTCCTTTCATTCTACATAACTCTGAATGTTTCCTCGTCTTACTTTTACTCTTTCTTTTCCCTCTTCTTCTTCTCCTCGTCGAACTTCCTCAGTTTAATCACCTTCCTCTCTTAATCATCGTCTAGAACGGACAATCCAGGTATTGGAAAGTATCAATAAGCCTTGTTGAAACTGGCGCCGGCATCCCGCGGCGCTAACATGGGCAAGCGGGAGACACACTTCTTGTACTACATCTAAAGGTTTGATTGGACGTTTTCCGGTAAGATAGGATACATAGCTATTTATTTTGCTGTCACGTGGCTGAGACCAATTATTCACTATATCTTAATGTGGTTTTAATTAATGTGTATGTGTGTACGAATAGAAATAGCAAGGATTATTCAATGTCTGTCTGTCTATTAGTCTTATGTCTATCAGTGTGTATTTCTCTTTCTCCCTCTCCCTCTCTTTCATCCATCTGTCAAGCCCTAAATCGAATCCTTTGGTTCTGATATTGTTTTGGAAGCTTAGGATAAGATCACTGCGGCTTCACCTAATATGTATTGGATCTGGATAACTTGCTAGGCCCTTAAGAAGACTTCGAATCCTTTCTTCCATTATCCTGGGAGAGAGAGAAAGAGAGAGAGAGAGAGAGAGAGAGAGAGAGAGAGAGAGAGAGAGAGAGAGAGAGAGAGAGAGAGAGAGAGAGAGAGAGAGAGAGAGAGAGAAGTATTATGAGAAAGGTGTATTGGGAGGGAGAGGAAGGAGGTTAGGAAAGGTAAGATCACCTGAACTACTGAGGAATTATCGCGTTACAAGTTGTTTTTATTGTTTGTTAGTTTGAATCCTGTTGATTTCATTTACTTCTTCTGTGTAATTTATCTGACTTACCTCTATACCTTTCCCTCCCTTTCTCCCACCTCCTCTTTATCCTCTTCTTCTTCCTCCTCCTCCTCCTCCTCCTCCTCCTCCTCCTCTCCCTCCCTTATTCCCCTCCCTTCCATCACCTGTCGAAACCCATGATTTTAGTCGAACCTGAGTGAAAATCATCTTTCCCAGCCTGTCAATCTGCTGTCTGTTTATTTCTGTTCCTATTTGGCTGTACGTCTCTCTCTCTCTCTCTCTCTCTCTCTCTCTCTCTCTCTCTCTCTCTCTCTCTCTCTCTCTCTCTCTATTATGCAGCCGCC
>JAXIVD010003389.1:0-42500 GCA_036785275.1 Cancer borealis
CCATTCTGTTATATATGATGGGTATTTATCATGAAAAATATTTATTTACTAAAAAAAATTATGCCATTAAACAAAAAATATTAGCATCTAAACTAAAATCCCAATTGAGCAAGGTGCTTTGTCGATTAATTGGTAATTTTATAAGGAATATCTGATATATTTTTCATCAACATTGGTGAAGTATTAAATCCACCAAAATGAATTTAGTTTTTTTTTACTAAATTTATTTTTAGAAACAAAAGTTTCCGGTGAAATTATCTGAAACTTAGCTGAAATTATCACATTATTTCTATGTACAGCATAGTTTGTTTTTTTTAAATGGATTTGCAAAAAAAAAAAAATTTTTCACGTGAAAAATACACCATAGGTTGAGATTAATTTTACAAATCCGCAATAGTCAGTAGGATAGTTAAACGTGTTGTAAGGCTTAGTTATGAACTGTTTTAAGCTGTAAGAGTCATTACAAGAATATACTTGGAAGTTAAGAGTATAAGTGTTCCTTGCGGGATAGCAAGGAGTGTGTAGGAGTATACGTGTGTGTGTGTGTGTGTGTGTGTGTGTGTATGTGTGTGTGTGTGTGTGTGTGTGTGTGTGTGAGAGAGAGAGAGAGAGAGAGAGAGAGAGAGAGAGAGAGAGAGAGAGAGAGAGAGAGAGAGAGAGAGAGACAGAGAGAGAGAGAGAGAGAGAGAGAGAGAGAGAGAGAGAGAGAGAGAGAGAGACAGAGAGAGAGAGAGAGAGAGAGAGAGAGAGAGAGAGAGAGACGGGGATAAGGCAGCTGGTGAAAAAAAAAATGGCAATGGGAAGAGGAGGACTATTTGAGGATTAAGGTGAAGGACGGGTCACTGGAGGTCAGCCAATGACAGATCCTATGAAAAAGGAAGTGACATATGTCGCCTGATTCTGTATTTTGGTTAGGAAATGCCTGGTACAGATTCTCCGCGACTGTACATGTATCTATCTATCCATACTGGGGTGTTTCTCTAGGCGTCTTTCAGTCTTTGTGTATATATATATATATATATATATATATATATATATATATATATATATATATATATATATATATATATATATGTATATATATATATATATATATATATATATATATATATATATATATAGATAGATAGATAGATAGATAGATAGATCGATAGATAGATATGTATATATATATATATATATATATATATATATATATATATATATATATATATATATATATATATTCCCTTTTTTTAGGACAATATCTGGTATTGGAGTGTCTGTGACTGTGGTGGAAATTGAGTCCTACGAAGATGTGATGAAGACAGGGATCGAGTATAGAAAGAATGTGATCTCAGCCTTTCATCGGAGTCTTGTCGAGCTTGGTAGCACTGCTTGTCAAGTTTTCATCCTGGATCACACTGATGGCAATACCTCGGCGGCGATCTGGTTAGTATGAAGAAAGTGTGTGTGTGTGTGTGTGTGTGTGTGTGTGTGTGTGTGTGTGTGTGTGTGTGTGTGTGTGTGTGTGTGTGTGTGTGTGTGTGTCATAACTGTTACATACTCAATAGTCAGGATGTGAAAGTAAGCGACTATTCAGATATCAAAATTATCATCGAATTTTTTTTTTTTCTTAAGAATAGATTAATTCAAATAACTTTTATAGCCTTATCATTATATTTGTATGATACATATAAATAGATGGTATATATATATATATATATATATATATATATATATATATATATATATATATATATATATATATATATATATATATATATAATGTGTGTACAGGTTACTGCAACATTCTGGGTTGTGGCAGCAGCCTGAGACTCGTGTGATGGTGGTGGGCGACAGTAGTGACGTGGATGTGATCCTCCTGCATTCTGCTCTCCGCAACACCATGCATGCCTTGTACGTCACACCCATCACGGCAACACCACACGGGAAGGGGAGGAGTACGGAAGAAAGCTTGGGTGAGTAAATAACATAGAGGTGTGCTAGATAACTTTAATATAATCATTACTAGCAGAGTATCCGGCGTTGCCCGGGAAGACACAAAGGGAGTCCCACTGAGTAATTCCTCCAAGTTTCAGCTCGATCCGACCACATTTAGATAGGTTTTACTGCTAACATACGGACAGACACACACACACACACACACACACACACACACACACACTCACACTCACACACACACACACACACACACACACACACACACACACACACATACATACACACACACACACACACACACACACACACACACACACACACACACACACACACACACAGAATTTCACAATTATATATTAGATGATATAGGTGTTTCAATGAGTTAAGGATTTCAACAAAGGTCATATATAAACAAGGTTCTCATAGTCAAGGAGTAAGTTAAAATACGAACAAATGGTTTCAAGCTAGATCATTTCAGATTCAGGAAAGAGATAAGAAAAAATTGGTTCACTTATATGTTAGTAAAGGAGTGAAACAAACTCAGCAAGCATATGGTAAGTGCAAGGACAGTAGACATTTTTAAGACAACCTTAGACACATTTATGGATGAATATAACAGATGGTAAGTGTTAGGTACACAGGAGCTGCCTTGAGTAGGTCAACTGGCCTGTAACAGCCTCCTTATTTTTATTATGTTCTTATTACAAACACAAATATAATTTTCCTATACAACCAGGACTATGCGGTGGTGTGAAGGCTTATCGTCGATGTCTACATTGCGACAACGGACAACCAAAAGTACAATTCATACATCGGTGGAACCTACAAAGTGGTATTCCAACAAACTTGGAGCTTTTTGAAGGTAAGAAAGAAAACATAGTGGTTAACAGAAGGATTTTATGAAATTAACATTATTCATTTAGTTAGATTAAACGATAGTTTCACCATATATATAATGGTTTATTTCCGTTATTAATTTTGTTTTAATGCTCTCTAGCGTTCCTAATAACCGCCTCACGGGGTCACATATTATTATCTCCATTTCAGAGGTGGTCGGGTTGATGGGTCGGACTTTGAGAGTTGTGGCTAAAAACTATTTCCCTTACTTCCGTTTTGATCGTATGACCGATGACCCTGGCACACTGGTTCATCCTAAAGACTCTCTCAATGCACGCATGATAGCAGCCATTGCTAATGCATACAATTTTACGTAATATATATATATTATACTCGTACATATGTTTTCTCTTTCTTTATCTTTCTCTCCATCCCCCCTCTCTCTTTCTCTGCCTATATATATATATATATATATATATATATATATATATATATATATATATATATATATATATATATATATATATATAATGTGTGTGCAATAATAATAATAATAATAATAATAATAATAATAATAATAATAATGATAATAATGATAATAATAAACGGTTTATTTAATTAAGGTAGCCGTTAGGCTGAAAATTTACAAATTACAAAAAGTTATGTGAAAAATAAAATAAAGGGGAACGGAGACTGGTTGGTCTGACAAACAACCTGGGGGTGATGAGGAGATGATGAGGGGATAACAAGTGTAGTATAGACGAGACGGGGGCGGTGACTTGTAGTAAAGTACACAACAGACAGGGGCGTTGAGTAGTAGTGAAGTACACACGGGACGAAGGATGGGGGATGGGAGGTGGAAATGGTCAACATGCTGACCACGGTAGCCCTAGGGAGCGCCTGGATCCATGTCTTTGCCCGATGAAGCCAAGACAGGAAATGTATCAGATCAAAACAGCGACCTTTTCTTTCCAATGTAAGCCTCTCAAAGATAACTATCAATATCCTGTTCATCAACCCCGTCGTCAATTAAAACTATTATATTTGTGTTTCTTCAGGTATGAGGTGCGGGAGCCTGAGGATGGAGAATGGGGCCTACCAGCTGGCGGCGGCAACTGGACGGGTCTGGTAGGCACGCTGCAGCACGATAAGGCAGACTTCTCCGTGGATATCACTGTGACCCGCGAGAGAGCCGAGGCTGTTGACTTTTCTGCAATATACATTGCTGAACCAGGAGTAATTCTTTCATCCAAACCGAAGCCTCTGCCTGAATACATGTCGTTGATCAGACCGCTTGAAGGTTAGGATCACTGGAGCCTTGACTTTAGCACGTACATGTTGTGTGTGTGTGTTTTTCTATATCATAAACCGTTGGCGCCAGTAGGCTTTGTATAGAAGTAGGATGGACTTGCCTTTTGCCTGTTATTTGGCATAGATTTTTTTATAGTGACGCCTCGAAAGTTTACGTTCTCTCTTGACTATGTTGAGAACGAAGAGAGGCAAATCGCTGCTAAAGCCTCAAATGCATATAAACATTTTAAGTCCCGTCTGAGGACAATATGGCATCAATTTGGGGTAGTCTTTGGCCACTCGGCGGTGATGCCAAATAATGACAAGTGGCCAGCGGATATCGGGGGATCGAACATAGGACCCTATGTTTGCATACCCGTGCTCTTGACCACTGTACTACCGCCTCCCCTTGTGTGTGTGTGTGTGTGTGTGTGTGTGTGTGTGTGTGTGTGTGTGTGTGTGTGTGTGTGTGTGTGTGTGTGTGTTAAGGAAGTACTGGAGTCAAGTGAAAATCCGTTTACTTGGCAGGAGAGGTTTGGTTGAGCGTGGTGGTTGGCGTCATACTGTGGAGCACGACTTTGTGGCTGATGCAGAAACTGACGCAGAAAGTACATGGACGCAGGAGTGTAAGCTTTGGCTCATCTCTTTTCTATGGGTGGGGCTTGTTGCTTGAAGAACATCCTTACGAGCCTCCTGCTAACCTCACGGGACAGGCAAGTTGATGTTACTTCTGTTATGCTTATCGCTCTTGATTTATGTTTTGTATATTTTCGGTTCGGTATGTATAAATGTTCTCTTTTTTTCTTTGTTCTTTCTCGCACTGTGTTACTTTGGTTAATCTATAGCTTTCTTTGCTCCTTTGTTCATATATACTTGTATCTGAATTATCAATTGTAATTATTGTTGACCACAGTTCATATTTGTTCCTGAGCATGCCAAATATATTCAAACAATTTCCAGATTCTTGTGGGATTCTGGCTGATTTTCTGCTTCATAGTAGCAACAGCCTACAGATCGTCACTTATTTCTCACCTCGTAGTACAGGATTTATCAGATGCAATTGACAACATGAAAGATCTCGCCGATAGAGGAAAAAGTGAGGGATGGACGTGGGGAGTGAGAAGGATGACAGGATCATTCAAGGCATATCTAAGTTCAAGTCTAGACCCTTCAATGCTTGAAGTATACCAGCGAATGCAAGTAAGAGGACAATCATGCAAGTGTATTCCCTTACACACACAATAGTTGCATTTTGAGAGGCATCCTTACAATTTTATTCCAAACTCCTTCATTTGTTCAAGACATTTGATGCGCAATATGTCTATGTCCTGTTGTATTTTGTTATTTATTTAACATTTTTTCCTTTTCTAATGTTTCTGATAGACTGTAGGCATCGAAGAGGGTCTAGATAGAGTCGTGAAAGGTGGTTTCTCTTACATATTCAACTACTACTACATAAGACCAATGGTGAACACGCGTTATACAGATGCAAGAGGCTACAGTCCCATCTACTTCAGCAAAACTCTGTATCCCCTATTCTCTGGAAACGCTTGGGGATTTCGGTAAAAAGAAAGATAAGAGTATAAATGGTTCAATCAATGAGGAGCAATATTTAGCTTCGGTAGGGAAAAATAATTTGTTGTAATATTCATACTGATTACTGTCGTTTCAACAGTCCCGGCGCCCCGTTCCAACATGATCTTAGTAAGGCTATACGACACATCTTAGAAGGAGGTTTGGTCACCTATTGGATGGATGACGTCATTAGGGTGTATGTGAGAGAGGAGGGACAGACAACAGGCAAAGGTGACACTGGAACGCAACAGTTGTCTTTCAGCACAGTAAGGAAATTATACAGTTAATCACAACCATACTTATTTATATTGCGAGTATATATGTCATTTTGATTGATAGAAAGTAAAATTGGTGTTCCTGTATGAACTTTCTCAGGGTGGAGACGAAGTGGTGCTGGGATTGAATCACCTACAAGGCACATTCTACATCATATTCTTGGGCCACACAACTGCGTTACTCATTCACTTCGCTGAACATCTGCTTTCTCTCCGTCCGCAGTGACTCAAACTGATTTTCATGAATACTTTATAATATCTTCAGCGTAGTTTCAGTTTGAGTTATGTATGTATATAGAGATGGCAATACAGCTAATAAAAGAACATATATGTTCCTATGTTTCATGTATTGCCTGTTATTACGATATTCCTATGTGTACGGCGGTGGCTGAAGCTACGAATTTACTCTATTCTTTTCTATTCATAAAGAAACCCATTCAGTTAGCATTTCATATAAACCCTCATGTGCTTTACACTTTCCCTTCTGGTTCACCGTCTATAGCGAGGGTTGAAGGAGAAGAAATAGGAGAGAAGTAGGGAAGTGTTGGAGGAAGAGGAGGAGCAGGAGCAGGAGGAGGAGGAGGAGGAGGAAGAAGAAGAGTAAGAGAAGGAGGAGGAGGAAAAGGAAGAGAAGGAGATGGAGGAGAAGGAGGAGGTAAGATGAGAAAAAAGGAAAGAAAGGTTAATGCATTTTGACATAATCATGGAGAGAGAGAGAGAGAGAGAGAGAGAGAGAGAGAGAGAGAGAGAGAGAGAGAGAGAGAGAGAGAGAGAGAGAGAGAGAGAGAGAGAATTTCTAAAGTCTAAATTCATAACGTACACAAGACAGCGAGGATTGAGGTAAATGGAGTAAGGAATATAGTTGAAACTATAATCCGTAGAATTTTACAAGAAGGGAGGCTTGAAACGGGGTGTATTTGGCGTATATAAATCTAAATAGAAAGAGATGGGAGAATTATTGTTCATTGTCCCTACTGCTTTTGTTATTATTGTTATTACTGGTATCATTATTAGTATCATTATTTTTTTTTTTTCATTAAGCTTTGTAGTTCGAAAACTTTGATTCGTAAATTACTACTTGTTTCTTGTAGCAACTCAAGTATACACACACACACACACACACACACACACACACACACACACACACACACACACACACATACACACACACACACACACACACACACATACACACACACACACACACACACACACACACACACACATATGTTATCATCACAGTCTCCTTCCTACATTCTCTTTCAATTTTTTTTTCTCTCTCTCTGCATCGATAGGCTGTGTTTGAGGTAGTTTTGTAGCTGCAAAGATATTACGAGCAGTTAAAATATGCGGCATCATTATTAAAGTTGCAAAAGATGTATTATAGCCTCAAATAAGAAAGGGAAATTATATGTTGAACCTGACAACACTGAGAGGGAAGGAAGGAAAGAAGAAAGGAAGGAAAGAAGGAAGGAAGGAAGGAAGAAAGAAAGGTAAGAAGGAAGGAAGAAAGGTAAGAAGGAAAGGAAGGAAGGCAGGAAGAAGTAGTGTTGAACTTCTGACCTTCTTCCACCATCACACACCCAAATATTTACGCTCCAACCGACATCTGCATCCACTCCCAGCTTAAAGGGGCGTGGCGTGATAGCTAAGTGGAGAGCTGTAAGGTCACATCCAACCAGTGGGAAGGCAAGGCAGGGAGGAGGGCGGGAAGGATGCTATCAGAGACTCCATAAATGTAATTGTTTAACTCCGCCCTAACAGCCATTTTGCAAACCGCAGAAGACGCCTCCTTTGTAAGCGCTTCCTTCAACCTTAACCTTCATTTCATATTATTTATTTACTCTTCTACCTTTTATTAAGTTTAAAGATGGCTCTACAACAAACAATCATAACGATATAATTTTGGAGGTCCTTTGTTAGGTTAGTGTCCTACGGGAATTCCAGGGGGGGCGCAGCTCCTTCTGCTAGGTTAGGTTAGGTTAATGTCCTATTGGGAATTAGGAAATTTCGATATTTTTTAAATTTCGAAATTTTTTCAATTTTGAAGGCCCATATTTCGCTTATTTTTCATCCCACCCAAAACCCCCGATTCCCCAGGCTCCCTCAAGCTTGTTTGAAGGGATAGGGGGGTTTGGTGGGAAATCGGGGTGACGGACTTATTCTCCAGAATTATCCTTATTTCTTTTGACAGAATAGATACATCATGTGACAAAGCCTTAACAGTCTCAAACAGTTGTACCAGCTCCTTGTTACCAGGATTAAGTTTGTTGACACCCTGGCCACGAGAGAGACGACAAGCAGTACAAACATAGGAGGCGCTATTTTTTGAAAAGTCAACAATGGTTTTGAAGGCACTGTATGTAAGGAAGTCCAGAACACTTTTGTGCACCATGAGTCCAAACGACACATAGCTCATACTCTAAGGAGTCTTCATTTCCAATATTTACACTACAAGTACCACAGGGGCAGACTTCATCATCAACACCTGAACCACCGCCACCCAGAACTCCGCCCGAGTCACCTGAACTGACCATCCCTACTTGCTAACAGTCCGTGTCCTTTTGTTTTAAGTACAGTTAAATATTTTATAAACATAATTATATATATACTCTCAAACAATTGAATCATTGATCTTTTCACTGCATGTTAGGAAGAAGAAAAAAAACATTTAGGCTGGCAGCCCATTACATACCAGCAGAAGCAACAGAATGGATGAAATTGACCTATTTACTTACATTTCCGTGTTATAAGGAACTAAATTCACTGTTATAAACGAGGTAAGCTTCCTTGCAAATGTTATAACGTATGCATTGTTGTTTTGTAGATAATATATGTCTTATTAGGTTAGGTAATGAATTAAATCGCCTCGATATTATTTGTCATTTAATCCCTAGTTATAATCAGCAATTGGTATAGACTGTTGATATATTTATTTATAGTTGTGTATTTATATATTTATTTAACATACTGAATATCTACAAGAGTTCAGGGTAAAAATTCATTAGGCATTGCTTACAGGTACGGCAGCCGTACGAATAGGGGATGACAACAGACTATGGCTGCCGTATCCATAAGCACTTGTAGGCACAGCTTACAGGTACGGCAGCTGTATCCTCATAGTGCTCTGTTATAGATACTGCATGTGCCTAACTTTAGGGTAATAAAATATAAAAAGCTTATATCACTGAACGTAACCGTACCTAGCCTAACATAACAACCTAATCTAACCATAACCTAACTTAAGCTGTATCCTCCTAGTGCTCGGTTATAGATACGGCACGTGCCTAACTTTTGAGTAAAAAATTTATATAACCGAACCAAACCGTACCTAACCAAACATAACATAACATAACATAATCAACCTAACATAACTTCAAAGATGCTTTACCAGATAAATAATAAGGCACAGGCCGTACGAATACCGGATTATTCTGTTGATGACTTTCTAAGTGTTTTGAAACTTCATATGATGAAAATGTCAAATTTAATGCGAATAGGGTGGGTGACGCTGGTGCATGCCATACCAATAGGGGGTGACAACGGGGTATGGCTGCCGTATCTTTCAGCACTTCATTAAAGGTTATGCTCATATTTTACTTAACAAAAGAATCTTCAATAATGAAAAAATCTACCATGAATTTGAGGTCGATTTCTAATGAATTAAGGAGTGCTGAGACAATTGCATGAGATTAATAAATGTATTTGTGCAAGGATTGGGATGATTTTTCCACATAAATCCAAGGTTTTGTGTCCATTCAAAGAGAAACCTTTATCCTCCTCTTGAGATGAAGATGAGGTGAGAGCCAAGATTATGTAGGAAATGAAGATTATGTGAGAAATGTAGGAATGAAAAGAAGTAATTTAATGAAAATAAAATGCTTTACCATCAAACCAGTATATAAAGTTCAACAAAAGTTCAGATTAACCTCAAGCAGATGAAAATGAATGAAGTGACATGCATTGTGTTGTACCATGATATATATAGAGTCAATATTAACACTAATCAGTGAGAATTAGTACAGACAAAGGACTGGACCAGATATAATAATAATAATAATAATATATACTTTATTTGATATTTTTGTGCAATACAGAAAAGAAACTTGCTTTGGATTGGGCTCTTACTTCTTTCTTAAGGAACATACTTATAAAACTACAGTATATACATGTAAAACTACACTACAACTCACTTGCACATTTCTACACATTTGTAAGACTGTACATGTATAAAAACTGGTGAGGAGTATATTGTTTTATTGCACTCAGGCTATTGTGACACTAATACTATTTATAAATCACATGTTTTTACACCGCTATACATACATATCCAAGAGTTTTATACATTAATCTATTTATTTCTGTATTTTGATCTTTCCAGGAATAGAATTGAGGCCAAAGGTTCCTGTGTGTACTAGTGTGTGTTAGTGTGCAGGTGATGAGCGTGGTGTGATGGCAGCTTTGTTACTATGCATTGAAGCAGCACAACAGAGGCTTTCTTGTCTCCTGGTGACTAGTGTGGGAGGAAGGACAACAAGGGAGTTTGTTCATGTTCATACTGAAAGGAAAACAAGTAGTAAATGCGACAAAATGATTTGTGCTCCAGAAAGTGATTGTCTATATCTAGATTATAAAGCCAAGTTAATTTTATCGGATATATTAATTGAAAAAGATTCTTCGTTTGAAAGCATGTATAATAATTTGCATTATTATAAAGACAGTTTATTCAGTACATCATCTACATCATCTACGTTAAAACCTCATTCTCTACAAAGAGGATTAATTAACAGTGGTTTACAAATATATCCACATATCTTTTGGAAACACAAGGGGAGAAATGGCCTTCATAAATATTATTACCATTCTGTAAGGCATGCTAGTGATTCTTTAAGGGAAAGAATCGCAGAAGGGAACAGAAGAATCAGAGAACGTTTTGCAGCGCGTGAGAAAGAATGGGAGGCGCTCGTTGATGTGAGACTCCTTCAGCCAGAGGATCTGAGGATCCGCGAGACTCATAAAGGTGCTGTAGCTCAAGGTCACTTCACCTACGATGACCCGACCACAGGCTATCGCGTCATGACCCGACTCCGGCACTTCCTGAGAGGGTCGTGCTGTGGCAATGCTTGTAGACATGTAAGTAAATTGGCTGTAGACATGTAAGTAAATGGACTGTAGACATGTAAGTAAATGGATTAGATGCATCCACAGCATCTCTAAGTGTTGTCTCAGCCTTAGATTGAAGAATAATGGCTTATTTAATACAACATATATGAACATAAGAATTGAGGAGATTGCAAGAGACCAGTTGATGACCTACACGAGGCAGTTCCTAGTCCCCCATCCTTGGAATAATCCAATATTTAGTCATCCCACCTGTCATCCCTATCCATACTCTCATCCAACCGTCTTTTAAAGCTACCTATTGACTCGGCACTTACTACGTGTCTACCCAGCCTATTCCAATTGTTCACCACTGTTAGTGAACCAATATCTACCTATGTCTGTCCTGCATCTAAATTTTTCTAGCTTGTACCTATTTCCACGTGTCCTATCCTGACTACTAATTTCTAAAACCTGATCAATGTTTTCCTTATTGATTCGTTTTACCCAATTGAAAAACCTCAATCATATCCCCTCTTGCCCTCCTTCTCTCTAGGGAGTGGAGATTAAGACGTTTTAACCTATCTTTGTAGGGTAAATTTCTCAGCCCCTGAATCATCTTTGTCATTCTTCTCTGGACTGCCTCCAAGGAGCCTATATCCTTCCTATAATAAGGGGACCAAAATTGAACTGCATAATCTAGGTGGGGTCTAACTAGCGCTAAATACAACCTTACAATGACCTCAGAACTCCTATTTGTCACACACCTACTAATAAATCCCAGTATCTTGTTGGCCCTATTTCTAGCTATAATACACTGTTCCCTGGGGCGAAAGTAACTACTTACTTGTACTCCCAAGTCCCTCACACTATATGACCTTCCTATACTGTCATCTAATGTGTAGTCTACAGGCCTATTACCTTTACCTACACTCATAATGCTAAACTTGTTAACATTAAACTGTATCTGCCATTTCTCTGACCACTCGTACAGCCTATTTAAGTCATCCTGCAGCATCCTAGCATCATCTATATCCTTTACTGGTCTTCCTATCTTTGTGTCATCGGCAAATTTACTGATATCACTTTATTCCTGTCTCGAAGTCATTTATATAGATTATGAATAACAACGGTCCTAGTATTGATCCCTGTGGTACCCCACTAGTGACATTACCCCATTCTGATTTCTTCCCATTAATCTGTACCCTCTGTTCCCTACTAGTGAGCCATCCCCTAATCCACTCTAGTATCTTCCCACCTATGCCATGAACTTTGACTTTACTTAACAGTTTATTTATTTAACTGGAGAGTTAATATAGTGAAAATTTATGATGGAGAAGAAAACCTACATTGGAGGACTAATTCTACTTGTTTGGGTGGTCATTATAATTGTGTTCATTGGTGATAAAATGTTACTGTCTACTTCTATTTAGCAGTGGCAAAGAAGGTTTGAATAATTACAGGAATAGGGATCAGATCTAATTAAATCATTCCTTTCCAAGTGATTTTTCTACAACATTGAGAGTGAAATAAGAGGTTAACATGCATTTCTATCTACCTTCCAACAGTGTGTGTTTAACCATGAGAATGTTGCTGAGAAAGAGAGATCTCAACGCGTGTTCAATTCTTCGTTCTGGGTGGATGAGAGCGCCCGGCCAGACTTAGCAGGAGTGCCGCCCAGGACCAGTCATGTGAAAATTGGTTTGTCGTCTAGTAAAAATAATGAAATGGAATTGAAGGAAGAAATTGAGGTCAGTGATCCATTATTGTTTAAACACTAGTTAAAAAAAATTTTTTTTTTTAATAAAAACTACTATATTAATATTTACATGTGCCTTTCCTATCTTAGGTCAGAATTATGATTAAATATGCTGTGCTGCTAGTAATAAAAGAGATGTAGAAAAATATACTTGTTTTTATTTAATTGCCTTCTGATACGAATAAGTGAGGGTGATATGAAATAGCCAAACCATTGACTCTACTGTTTAACTGGTCACTACAAACAGCAACAGTGCCACAAACTTGGAAGAGTGCCATTGTCTCTCCAATCTACAAAGGCGGAAACAGAACACAGCCAAACAACTACAGGCCAGTGAGTTTAACATGCATTATTGGAAAACTCTTTGAAGGTATTATAAGAGATGAAATTGTAAAGAACTTGGAAGACCAAAAAACACTATGTACAAGCCAACATGGCTTCAGGAAAGGGAGATCATTCATGACAAATCTGTTAGAGATATTCAATGAAGTGACAATCCTTCAAGATTCAAACATTCCAGTTGACATCATATATTTCGATTTTGCAAAAGCTTTCGACACATTGCCCCATAATAGTCTTATATGCAAAATTAGGAGAAAAGGTATTGGAGGTAACATTCTCAAGTGGATTGAGGATTTTTTTGTTAAAACGCACACAGAAAATGAAAATAAATGGTGTAGAGTCTGAGAATGTAGAAATAAGCAGTGGTGTGCCTCAGGGCTCTGTTCTGGGATCATTATTGTTCCTCATATACATAGATGATCTGCCATGTAAAATTACATCTTCTTGCCAAATTTTTGCTGATGACACGAAAATCTATGGTCCCGTATCCACTGCAACACAACATCAGAGTATGCAGAAGGACATCAACCATATGATGGAGTGGTCTGAGACATGGCTACTCAGATTCAATACAACCAAATGTAAAGTTATGCATGTGGGAACCAACAACCAGAGAAGGCAATACAGCATGAATGAGAAACAACTGACGGTGGTAGATAAAGAGAAAGATCTTGGGATACTGCTAAGCAAGAACTTAAAATTTAATGAACACATTGATAAAATTGTATCAAAGGCCAATAGTATCCTAGGTCTAATAAGGAAGACATTCCATCACTGGACCAAGGAGGGTTTCAGTATGGTCTACAGGACTTATGTACATCCACACCTGGAGTATGATGTGCAAGCATGGTCACCTCAAACAAGAGGCAACATAACAAAATCGAAAAAGTACAAAAGAAGGCAACAAAACTAGTACCATCAGTAAAACATCTTTCTTATGAAGAACGCCTCAAGCAGTTGGACTTACCAAAATTGGAAGACAGGAGAAGGAGAGGAGACTTGATTGAGGTGTTCAAAATTCTTCAAGGCTTAGAAAACATAAATCAAAACCACTTTTTCCAAACTAACACAACAAATACAAGAGGACACCCCAAACACCTGTACAAACCACGCTGCAATAAGACACAGACGAAAAACTCAGACACAGGATTGTAAATTAATGGAACACCTTACCAGAACACGTTGTAAGTGTTACCTCTGTCAACACATTTGAGAAAAGATTTGACCAACACATACACCAGATGGAAATGGAGGCGGGCAATAGGATCTATGTAGTTCATTAGGGAACCCGTGAAATTTATTGGTGAGTCTATTAACTCTCTCTCTCTCTCTCTCTCTCTCTCTCTCTCTCTCTCTCTCTCTCTCTCTCTCTCTCTCTCTCTCTCTCTCTCTCTCTCTCTCGTCAATGGGGAGAGAGGACGTGCAAATTAACTGAATATATGTGTGACTTTCTAGGTACGTATAATACATCATATACAATTTTTCCAATCAACAAAGTCAAGTAAAGAATGTTGACCAAACTAAACTTCTTTGGACATTTGTGATCACTATTGTCTGATTGCCATTTGGTAAGACGTATATGTATGGTGTGTTTCTTGTCATGGGTTCGAATCTTTTTTCTCCCTCGGCATTACAACTTTGTATTGCATATCTTATCTCTAAGGAGGATGTAAACCAGATTATATATAAATATCTTTGCACTAAAAATCTGTAGACCTACATATGTAAATTTGTCTATCTGTTTATCTATTCAAATTTGTCTTGTCTGTTTATCTATTTAAATCTGTATCTAGCTGTCTGTATATCTATTTAAATTCTCACGTCCTGAGAGCATCACTTGACCCCGCTGCACCCCGCCCTCCACTTCGTCCCGGTGTCCACACCCTCGTCAACACAGTGTGCTCCACCCTGCAGCGCCTTGATCTTCGTGTTCCCGTGGCTGAGGTTGATCATGGTCCACCTCCATGGAGGATTCCTCAGCCACAAGTCACCTTTACTCCCACTTCCAAGGCGGACCCACCACTACTGCAGAAACAACTAGCACTGGAGCACATCAGTGCAGTGTCCTCCTCCGTACCAGCCGCGCGCCATCTCTACGTGGACGGTTTCGTGCAGCCAGACGGCAGTGTGGGGTGCGCTATGTACTCACCTGACCGGAGGGAGGCTGGGCTAGCCCCAGATTGCCTAACTCGTCCAGCTCCACCTACTGCGAGTTACAGGGACTCCTGCTGGCCGTTGCATTTCTCTGCAAACGATAATTGCATGGTGTGATTTTGTGTGACTCACTCTGCCCTTCAAGCCAGCTTGTCTCCACAACCCACACACCGCTACCAAGTTCATCAAATTTTGCATCAATTAGTCTCAGCTCTGGACAGTTCTCGCAAGGTACAGTTCGTGTGGATTCCGTCCCATGTTGGCATTGCAGCCAACGACAAAGTGGATCTCCTCGCAAAAGACGCCTGCCGACTCCCTCTGCCCGACGGCGCCACACCCTCCCTCCGTTGCTACAAAAAGATGATACACGCAGCAGCTCATCTCTCCACACACCACCGCACGGAAGCTAAGCGGCCTCAGAGTGTATCTATCCAGCACTATGACCACCTCCGTCTATCCCCACCAAAGTATCGCCGACGCGGTCTGATGGTTCGGAGACACAACATTGTGTCTGCTCGACTTGGGCTTGGTTACCGACCAGTGTGGCAAATGTCTGATGCTGGGGACATTCCTCACTTCTCCAACTGCAAGCTGTGCGACACACCCAACGCTAATAGCCTGCACCACTACTGCCTCGAGTGCCCCTCGGTCAGGAATATGCTGCCTCAGGCTCGGCCCTTGCTCAACGTTTGTGACTTTCTTCTAAAAGGCAATAATTTGGATGTCATTCTGGTGCGACACCCACACTTCGGTGGGTGCTGACCGCTACTCTGTTCTGTGAGTGTGTCCTGCGAGACACAGATAACCCTTGTGGCAATCAACCTCGTCACTTCCCTAATAGGAAGTCACGTGTAAACAAAATTGTCCTTGTATTACATAGGTCTGCCGCTCTTTGAGCGTAATAAATTGATAAAAACAAAAAGTCTATCTGTTAACACTACGGTAAAGAATCCCGTTGGTAAGACAGAATCAGGTATTGGCGTCGTTTGTTTATTTACTTTTATCAGGTTGTGTTCGGAATGAGACACGTGGCCAAGCCAAGCTAAGGCAAAGCAAGGCAAGGCAAGGAACTAAGGTAAGAGGTGAAGTAATAATTACTCACTACTAATGACCTCTTGACCCGATTATAGGTCACGAGGTCAACAGAGAGAGAGAGAGAGAGAGTGCTGACTTCTATTACGTGGAAACACATACATACACACTATTATATACTTTTGGCAAAAGTGCAAAATAAGGTCTTCTGCCGTTTATTTTTTCTCTCCTTCCCTACATAGTATACATAGTGTACTCAACACATCTGTGAAGATTTCAGGCGGGGTGTCACCACCATTTACCTCGCAAAACGTCTTTTAAGTTATGTTAGGTTATGTTATGTTAGATTGCTTAGGTTAGGTTAAGTTATGGTTAAGTTGAGGTTGTTAGGTTAGGTTACAGCTATGTTATGGTTAGGTTAAGTTAGGTTAGGTTCGGTTCACTTAAGTTCGATTATATAAGATTTTAAAATTTTATTACCCAAATCCAGAAAAAAATCTAAGTGTTTGAGCTCTAACTCTTGGGTAATAAAATGTAAAATTTTTGTATAACCGAACCTAGTTGAACCGTACCTAACCTAACAACCTAACCATAACTTAACCTAACCAACCTAACATAACATAACTTCAAAGACGTTTTGCGAGGTAAATAATGGTGACCCCCGCCTGAAACCTTCACAGATGTGTTAAGTACACTATGTATAGTATGTACGGAAGGAGAGAAAAAGAAAGGACAGAAAGCCTTATTCTGCACTTTTACCATATTTTTTTGTTAATAATCTGCACGAGTTAGTGGTTTATACACACTTTAGATATGTATTTGTAAGATTTAAAAAAAAATTTAGTTTTTAGAACCATTTTCGTCACACTGCTGGAGAATATAGTTTTTTTGTTTTTTCTGGTAAATTTGCAGTTTCAACCAACTAACAAATTTATGATGTATAGTGTGTGTTTTGTTTTGGTTATTTTGGTTGTGATTTGATTTTAAGCTTTATTTTTATCGCTAAAGCATCGTTTCTAAGTTATGTATCCCACCCCTTCTTCCTCCTCTACAATCTTAGTGAACCCTTAGGAAATCGTCACTTAAAAACCTCAAAAACTGCATTTATTTAAGATATGACGCATATTAAAGCTAAAAGACCATTAGTACATTGAAATTTAAACATTTTTTCCTTAAAGGATATATAATACGTATGATTTTTAGTCTGAGGACATAGATCTATTTAGTATATGATAACAAACACAATCCAATTATTACCATTTAAAATAACTAACTTTATTTATTTGTTACCATGACCGTAACTTGACAATAATTTCATGTGTTTTTTATTATTATTGACAGACACAAACGAGGGGTCAGCTATGATTTGGAGAGCATGATGAAGTGAAAATTGTATTGCTGTACAACTTTACCTTCTAAGAATACTTCATTTCAAGGGAAAGAATATACATCCTGATATGGTTTTGTAAGTTTTTATAATTTTATTGCATTTGCAGGTGTAGATTAGCGTGATATTAACATTATTTTTTACTTGTGTGCAGAAACTAGTAAAGCTTGTAAAAATGGTAATATGTATAGTTTAGCGTCATCATTCTTGTGTTATGCCTTGCAAAAAGCACCTGAGGCTAGATAACCTAACCTAATCTAATCTAATCTAACAATATCATCTATTTGATAAATGTAATCAACTTAAATGTGTTTCTTGAAAATACTTTATGCACTTGTGTTTTTTTTTATTTACCTAACCTAAACATTGCATTCACTAACAGATAACAACACATTTCAGACCAGTCCGCTACCTGCAACACACTTGGATTGGCTTCAAATCATATGACAAGAAATGCTTTGGCCTCAGTACTTTGTTGAAATTTACACCATTACTTTCAAGGTCATTGGCTCATCAGAAACAGTCAGGTTTGTGCCGGACTCTAGGTACTAGTGGAGCTTGTCGTGCTTTGTCTTGCGTCAACACTCCTCTTGTTAAACTAATTATGGAGACTGCCATTATGCAACCGCCTCAAACCGTCCGTGGCATGATAGAGCTTGACCGAGGAGCTTTCCAAAAAAAAATCTCAGTGCCTCATGTGACTGTCAAAGTGAGTGAAATGGGTGGTGTACTTAAAAATCTGAAAAAATATATATTGAAATTGGAGAAGTTCCCACCGGTGAAAACTATTGATAATGACGCGGAGAAAAAAGAAATACTTCTAAATCCAACTCTAGTGGACAATTTGGAAGATATTAAGGAACAATTAAGTCGAATCAGTGATGAGGAGGGGACTGCAATAGCCTACAAAGAGATTTCAGTAGGATATGAAAACTGGAAAGCTGAAGAAATTCTGAAGAGCGTCCTACCAGATGACCAAAGTGGTTCTCAGGGCTTCTCTAGAGTAGGTCACATCCTGCACCTGAACCTACGTGACCACCTCCTGCCTTACAAGACTCTTATAGGGGAGGTGTACCTTGACAAAGTACCCGACATCTCCATGGTTGTCAATAAACTCAACACCATTGATTCTACATACAGGACTTTTCAGATGGAGATCCTAGCCGGGAGTGGAGAGACAATGGTTACTGTGAAGGAGAATGGGTGTTCCTATGAGCTGGATTTTGCCCGGGTCTATTGGAATCCTCGACTAGCTACAGAACACGGCCGGGTGGTAGAGCGGCTACGGCACGGTGATGTTCTGTATGACGTAATGGCTGGCGTGGGGCCGTTTGCTATCCCTGCCGGTAGGAAAAAGTGCCGCCGTGTCCTAGCCAATGACCTCAACCCAGACTCCTTTGATGCTTTAGTAAAAAACTGCACCAGGAATAAAGTTAAGGATAGGGTAAAGTGCTCCAATATGGATGCACATGACTTCATTCAAACAATACTGAAGGCTGATCTAGAGAAGAGATGGACAGATTCATACTTCACTGGAACTATTTACGTGACCATGAATCTTCCTGCAATGGCGGTAACCTTTCTCTCAAGCTTCCGAGGTCTCATGTATGGAGTTCAAGGAGTGTCAGAGGATGTAAAACTGCCTGTCATTCATGTATATATGTTCACTAAAGACACGGCAGAAGAAAATGCCATTGCACAAGTGGCTGAGAATTTAGGTTATCCTCCTAAGCCTAATGAGACTGTAGATGAGGTGGTGGAAGATGGTGAAGGAGGAAAGTCAAAGTCTCACAGAAATTATGAAAGTCTTAGGAAACACATTGAAGAAGTGATTCATGTTAGACAGGTGGCTCCTAATAAGGCAATGATGAGAGTTACATTTCAGTTGCCTTTAGAAGTCCTAATGGAGGAATGTGATGAAGAGCCGGTGTGTAAGAAGATAAAAGCATCTTGATGAAGCTGTCTAAGGGTGTGAGTGTATGTAGTAACTTTCAGAACTAGATAATAGAAATAAATTGGGTGTGAAATTAGTTTATTATTCAACTCTTAAAATGCAAAGCATTTTTTCACTATAACTTTTCCTGGTGATGAGAAAATTTGGATTTATTTATTTATTTATTTATTTTTTTTTTTTTATGAAGTGTGTTGCATGATTAGAAAACACGTCATTGATACATTGTGGGATTCGTCTCTCTTCTCATTATTTCTATGATTTTTAGGTGACCTGATTAAGTAGGAAAATCCTCACAGTCAAATATGGCCACTGATTTCAAGCGTTACAAGAAATTGTATGTTTCAAAAGTTTATGTTTAGGCAATTATGAGTACTATATATTTATTAATACACTTATACATATACATATATTTATCATACATTGTGTTTATTTGGTGTCACACCGCTTGTTAGGAAGACCAAATGTATAAATAACTGATAATTATGTATAACTTATACATGGTACATACATACTTTAATTTAATGACATGTTTAGAAGCACATAATGCATGAAACACAGTGCATTATTCCTTAAGGTATGACAGACTTACAGCCAACCAACAGTCACACATCAGTTGAGAAGGTTAGGTTAGGTTGGGTTTCATTTCTCTCCTTCATCTGATGAGTGTTCCCGGGGCTCCACACTCTGAGGGAGGTTGGATGGTGCTCTATCTTGACCCTCACTGCTGCTTCCTGATGGCAGGTTGTGGCTTCTTGCTTCTTCTTCAGCTTCATGCATGTGTGCCAACAGATCAGCTTGCAGTAAATGGCAGAGTTCTTCAGGGGTGAGAGCTACTCTGTCAGGTGCCACCCTCCTCAGCATGGCACCTAAAGCACCTGAAAAGAAAACCAATTGTGCTAGTTTTTCTCTAATACCATATCATAACAGCATCAGCATTTTTGTTGTCCCTCAGCCAGTACCCTTTAAATTATATATATATAATTATATATATATATATATATATATATATATATATATATATATATATATATATATATATATATATATATATATATATATATGTACAATTTACAGGCATATATGGGTGATTTGGAAATGTTCAATATGCTTATCAAATTAATTGGAGTGACAAGACACTATTATCTCACCTTGTGGATCTATGGTAGATGAGGGGACAGCATCCATGATAGGGAGGCTGCTGCATGGAGTATCTGTGTCTTGCAGCAGCTGTGCAGTGTGGGTGGACCTAGAGCCGGCCAATGCATCCAGCAATCTGCGACTCTCTGTCTTCCTAGTTGAGGCAGTGCGACCTTGAATGCCAGCCAGTTTTGACTCCAGTCCAGCCAAGTACTGCTGCGAGTCTTGTAGAGGAACGTAGATCTCTGCTGGAACAAGGATGCTTATTGGTTGGTGCTTATGAAAATTAAATATTGAGTGCATAAATAAAATTGTTGTTAGTTAAATTAGTTAGTGACAGAAAACTACTGATAGATTTTTTGATGATTGTAGTGATTGTATCTTATTTTATTTGGCAATATTGGGATTCCATTGTTTACAAGCTTTAAGTCTCCAAGCATGAGAATGTAGGAGAAAAAAATGTAATGGTTACAAGTACTAGAGGAAACCACCATTAACCCACCTCTATCTATCTATATACCCACCCATTATTATATTATATTATATTAAAAAGGGGGTAGCCAAGAGAAAGCCTTTACTGTTCAGAGAGACTATTAATGACTCAAAATTCATAATGTATCTAGCCAAGACGTAAGTGGGAGTATTAAAACCTGGGAAATGTAATCATATTCATGTACCTTTGCCTACGAAACAAATAGTTGCTTGCTTGCTACTAACACTTTCTTGGTAAAAGAGCACAGAGGAGGAAAGGAATCTAAATAGTAACAATGATCTAAGAGATACATGGCAAGAAAGAATCGATACGCATAAAAATTATCTACAGGTACATGACACCAAAACAATCACACACACACACACACACACAACTTTTGGGGCTGTGTGTGTTTACCTTGTGGAGAAAAGGAGTCTTCAAAATCCAAGGAATGTGATGTATTAGCTTCCAGCGTCAATGTTGGTCCCCATAGACCATCTACTCCCTGTAATGATTGAAAACATTATTATTATTTGATTCAGTGTAATTTTTCGACATGTGAAAGTTATTATTAATAATTATTATTAAACATTGTTCCTAATTAGTTGTGGCGTCAAATTAAATTAATCAAACTGATTATTAATTAATATCCATGGGGTAAATGTTCATAAGACGACCCATTCAATATCTCCTTACCTTTATAATGCACTGCAAATTCAACCTCAGATACTTGTTCAAATCACCTCAAACAGTCGTAAGTCACCCTGGACACCTATGAAGAAAAGCTTACCAAGACTGGACTGGTGTGTTTGGAAATGAGGAGACTCAGGAGTGACCTTATAGAAGTGTTTAAGATTATGCAAGGACTGGGGGGACTGAAAGCAGGTTTTTTTTGTTTTTTTTTCACGGAACAAAGAGTAAACAGAGGAGAGGACATCCATACAAGATAGCCAAGCAGCGACCACGACTTAATGTGAGGAAGGACTTTTTTTCGTGACAGAATAGTGGACGAATGGAACAATCTGCCAAGTGAAGCAGTAATGGTAAAGACAATTAATCGTCTTAAAGCTAAGATTGATAAAGCTAGTGAGGAGAGTAGGGCGCCAAATGAGCCAGCGAAGGCTTATCCTGAACCCACCACCAGAAGTTCACTAAAGCTGAGGTGAAGCTGCTAAAAAATACTGGTAAGAAGATATCGAATGAGTCGTCTTACGTATATTTACCTGATGGAAATACTGTACTGTACCTGCATGTTGGGAAGATGACAGGCAAGAATTATATAAACAAATGTGTATATAGTTCTTGGTGACAGGCAAGGATCTTACTCTTAAAAGATTCTTGGTGACAGGTGACCTAACGAAGAGGAACAACAACAACAACTTGATTTTTTAACTTATTACCATTGCAACGGTATATCCAACTAACAACATTGTTTTTCTTCAATATCATGTATCCTGCCATAGTATTATCATCTGAAAAACTTCTTCCTTGCTGTCAATGTAGTCTTTCTTTAATGGAAAAAAAAAAAAAAAACCGAAATGGTTTTATTTGTTGACAACTTGACAAGACAAGACCAAGACCATTGTATTTGCTTCTCTGGCGGTAGTTCTTGTTCTTGTTTAAGTTTAGGTGGTATTCACCACGGTCAACCTGGGGGTCCGCCGCTTCCACACTTCTTCATATACTGGTATTGGTCCAGTATGGAGTTTGACCCAGCCCCTCTGGTAGTTGGGCCGTGTGGTATATGAGGCTCATCTGGAATGTTTTCTAGGAATTTATCCAGCCTCCTCTTGAAAGCCTCTGTGCTGCATCCGGATAGATCTCTGATGGTTCTTGGGAGGCAGTTGAAGAGTCTTGGTCCGATGGTGGGGAAGCTTTCTGCCTGGATAGTTTTAATCCTTTGAGAGGCACAGTCCAATGACCTCCTTGTACAGGTCCTCCCAAATCTAGGATGGGTCTGACCGTGTATTCCTTCTCCTCTTTGTGTTGGGGGATTTGGTACTGTGCCCTCTAGGATTTTCCAGACATAGATGATCATATATCTCTCTCGTCTTCTTTGTAGGGAATACAATTCCAATGATTTTAGTCTCTGCCAGTAGTTTTGTTGGTTGTGTGCTAGGTGTCTGGTAAACACTCTCTGGACCTGTTCCAGAACCTGGATCTCACCAGTCTTGTGGGGACTCCACAGCTGGCAGCAGTATTCCATTCTGGAGACTACAAGTGATTTCCACAGTGGTAGGAGGTGTTGTGGATGTCTGGTCTGGAATGTTCGAAGGATCCAGCCAGCCATCTGCCTGCCATTCTTGACAGTTCTGTATATGTGTTCCCTGAAGGTACAGTTATTACTCATCCATACTCCTAGATCTCTTACTATTTCTTTTTCCACTATGGTTTCATTTCCGACTTTATAGTTGTGTTCCTTTAATTCTTCATTTTTACCGTATCTTATAACTTCAAATTTTGTCTTGTTGAACTTCATATTATTTTCTTGGGCCCAGCTATATACCTTTTCTAGATCTTGTTGCAGAGTTACCGTATCGTCAGTAGACTCGTAATAATAATAATTTTCTTTATTTGAAGATCTGTAGTTCCATGTATAGAGTGTATATAGCTTGTTGAAGGTGCCTGTGTGTGTGTCTTCTTTTAAGTTCTTTGGAATTTGATAGGGCACTAGAAGCTGTGGTGCCACAGCCTCTAGTGCCCTAAACGTGCAGGTTGCAGATGAGTAAGTGGATCAGATCATGAGTTGAGGCCTCTTCTATTTGTTCCCAATAATCTACTCCGGATTCTGCTCTGAATCCGAATCTGTTTTGGATTAATTGGGTGCAAATAGAACAGCAGAATCTGTTTTGGATTCGCTGGATCAAAACAATAACAATGAGAGGCCAGTCGCTGCCCAGCCGTCACACGTCACTTCCCCGAGGAAGTGTCTAGAGTTACAACTTTCATTTCGTGATGCATTTAGGCTGACAGCGGCATCACTAATTATCACCAACCAGCTTCTTGTACAAGAATTTTTTTTTTATATAACTAAATGTGTTATTGAAAACACCATTAGATTCTTGAAATGTAGATTCAAGTCTGATGAACCTCGAGGTTAACCTTGACAATGTTACACCTATTATTTACAACTACTGCTCCACCTCTTTATTTTTATAATAAAGTCGTACATACTATACATAATGTACTCAACATATCTGTGAAGGTTTCAGGCGGTGCTCACCATTATTTACCTCGCAAAACTTTGAAATTATGATAGGTTATGTTAGATTATGTCAAGTTATGGTTATGTTAAAGTTGTTAGGTTAGATTATATAAGATTTTTACATTTTATCACCCGGAAGTTAGGGTTCACAAATTAGAGCTTTTTGGGGGATTTGGGTATTAAAATATAAAAATCTTATGTAACCGAACCTAACTGAACCGCACCTAACCTAACTTAACATAACCATAACATGACCGCAAACTAACCTAACAACCTTAACCTAACCATAACTTAACCTAACTTAACCAACATAACATAACTTCAAAGACGTTTTGCGAGGTAAATATGGTGAGCACCGCCTGAAACCTTCACAGATGTGTTGAGTACACTATGTATAGTATGTAAGACTTTATATTTATAATAAAGAGGGAGTAGTAGTTGTAAAGAAATATCCCTTATTTTTATATATGTCTAATCTGTAGCGCCGATAGGCTTTCCCTGGTTAGGTTAGATTTGGGTAAAACCACTTTTACACCCAGCCAAAAAACCTTACATTCCCACATGTCCTCATGTTTATTGGGAGAAGATGGGGAATGGGGATATCTTATTAACTATTTATTTGGGACGGTAATGAGTGTCAGAATCATTTGTGTATATCAATGTAAAACTCCCAAGTAGAGCTTCCCCTTAACCAAAATAAACTTTTGGGATATCTTATTTAACTATTCATATGCTACGGGTATACATATTTTTGTACCTACACTAACATTTATGCAGAATTTTTGTACCATTTAATCTCTTTCACGTACAAGTAAGTTGTTTTCTTGGGAGTATATACTATCAAAATTCAAAGAAAATAAATAATCCGTTTAGAGGCTGCTGTTATATCTCCTTTGTTTTTGGTATTCATCACCATTATTATACAATTTTAAGCCTACGGTAGTATTTTTTGAACGTTTCTCTACCACTTAATATCTTTCTCGTATATATACACTGTTTTATTGGAGGTATATATTAATAATAGATTCCGAGAAGAGGCTGCTGTTATATATCTCCTTTGTTTCTGGTATTCATCACCACTATTATACAATTCTGTGCCTACAGTAACATTTCTACAACATTTCTCTACCGCTTACTATCTTCCTCGTATATATACACTGTTTTATTGGAGGGTATATATCAATATTAACTTCTGAGAAGAGGCTGGCTCAGGCTGGTGCAAAAAACCCGCGAACGAGTGTCGTCTGCTATAACCCACCTCCAGAGTCCAGAATCAGATTCGACGGATTCATGAATCTGTTACAGATCACGGGTTAAGATGGTAAATAGAACATGATTTTGCGGCTAAGTCCCGCCCAGAGCGGCCAACCCCCGCCCAGATTCAGTGATCTGAAACGGATTCACGCAAATAGAAGAGGCCTTTGATCTGTCCTCTGTAGGAAGGTCCTGGTGTGCGTGAGAACTTTGAGGGCCAGGCCAGGGTCTTGAGAGCCATAGGAATCTTGGTATTTTTTATGTTCATCTTGGATTTTTTAGTAGGTTATTCTTGAGATCTGTCAATTTTATGAGTGGTCACCCTGACCGTGTTGCCCATGATGCCCACGTGTGAGGGAACCCATTGAAGGTGGATCTTTCCATTACTACAGTGTGTATTGCTATTACTTTCCATTACCACATTATTCTCCCACAACATGACATCATTTTCTCAGTTAATTCACATCAACAGCTTATCTATTTTTTATCTATTTTTTTACTTAGATAAGATAGTGAACATTTGAGATGTATATTACGTATCTTATCAGTAGAGAGTTATATAAGCAGTTGTCTTCCTCCCACATTCATTCCAGTTACTCTTACACAAAGGTTGATATTCTGTTTATATTTGATTGATTTATTCAGCTCCAGCATCATGGTATTGGCTAAGGTGTGGAAGCTAGCACAGCGGCCTCATGGGGAACCTCGCGTGGAGGATTTTCTCTGTGTGGAAGAAGACCTGCCTGCCTGTGCTGAAGGAGGTGAGGGAGTGAATGAATTGATGTTATTTACTCCAACAATATTCATGTAATTCTATTATCTGTTGTTTATAGGATTTTTGACATAAGGAAATGCTATACTAATGTAGATTAGCCAATACTCGGTTCTTTAACCACTCGACATGTCTTTACTGTTATAATGCACTGCAAATCTAACCTCAGAAATTTGTTTAGATGCCGCTGAATTACAGAAAAAAATTCAAGAAACTAATTTTAATTTTAATGCAGTGGTTCCCAAACTTTTCATCTTATTACCCAATTTAGCATGCCATATTAGGTGTGCTACCATTACCCCTTTCATAAAATGTTGTCAATATTGATGTATATGGCTATATAAAAACACTATATATTTTCTTTTCTGTTACCCCTCCATTACCCCCAAAAAACTGTTATATTACCAACCCATTAAACTATCGTCCAGTAAGCCTAACATCAGTGCCTTGTAAGTTCATGGAAAAAATCATTAGAAAAAATATAGTGAATCACCTAAAGGAAAACAACAACTAACCACCAGCATGGCTTCAGGTCTGGAATGTCATGTTTGACTCAATTTCTTGAGTACTTCTTAGACCTGGAAGATGCCCTCGACGAAGGAGACTGTGTGAATGCAGTGCACTTAGACTGCAGAAAGGCCTTTGACACTGCCTACAAACGGCTTCTAGCCAAACTCAAACAGGCCGGAATTGAAGGACAAAGTGGGGCTGTGGATCAAAAACTTTCCGAAAGACAGGGAACAGAGGGTGGCAATCAGAGGAACATTTTCAATTTGGAGGCGAGTGTGGAGTGGTGTCCCACAGGGGAGCGTACTTGGGCCAACTACGCTCCTTATCTTTGTAAACGACCTTCTCGACGAAGTCCAGTCCAGTGGAAAGATGTTTGCTGATGATGCCACGCTGTACAGGAGGATCAAGAAGCCCAATGACAGAACCATCCTGCAAAAAGACCTGGACAAGCTCCACGAATGGAGTAACAGGTGGCTACTGCATTTCAACAAAGAGAAGTGATGCACATAGGGAGAAACAACACTGGCCACCAGTATCACCTTGGCTCCACCAACTTAACTGAGTCAAATAAAGTAAAAGACCTTGGAGCCCTCTGGTAATCCCAGACCTGAAGCCCACTGCCCAGGTAGCAAAGGCAGCAGCATCTGCCAACTCTGTGCTGGGGAGGATTAGAAAGACCTTCACCTGCCTAGAAAAAAGAGGTGCTGCTCCCTTTGTACACATCAATGGTACGTCCACGGCTGGAATTTGCTGTTCAAGCTTGGTCCCCTTACACCAGGAGTTGACATTAACGTACTGGAGAGTGTACAAAGAAGAGCCACTAAGCTTATTCCCTCACTCACACACCTCTCCTATGAAGGTCGATTATCCAGCCTGGGTCTCACCACCTTAGAAGCAAGATGCAGAAGAGGTGATATAATAGAGACCTTCAAGATACTTAAGGGTTTTGACAGGGTGGGGGGCAGGAAGGCTTCCTCAAATTGAACACCGATGAAGCTAGGCTGGACACCAGGGGACACAGCCTTAAGCTTGAGAAGCCCAGACACCGCACCACGAAAAGGAACATGTTTTTTTCATCAAGAATTATCAATGAGTGGAATAGTCTGCTGGAAGAGGTCATTAACAGCAGGAGTATCAATGCTTTTAAAAACCGTTTTGACAGGCACATTCAAAATGTAACGAGAAGAGGCACCTCTTACGAGTCCTAGGCTCCCTTGCCTCTTTTGTTATCACTAGGTAAGCAATTACCCCCAGTTTAGGAAGCACATGTATATTATAGTTTTGCATGTATATCCTGTAGTTTTATAAGTATGTTCCTTAAGTGGGGGATGGGAGCCCAATCCAAAGCAAGTTTCTTCTCGGTATTACACAGGAAAGACTAAATAAAGTATATACTATTATTATTAATGTGTCCAATTCAGATGTGTTGGTGGAAGCTGTGGCCTTAAGCATCGATCCTTACATGAGATACAAGGCACGGCAAATACCTCTTAATTCAACTATGTCTGGATCACAAGTCGCCAAGTAAGTGTAGAGAAAACTGTCTTCAATATCACCTCCAACACAAACTTTTCTATTTAATTCTATAGTATGATAACCTATATTTCATTGCCCCATTTTCTTCAATATAGTCTAATGTTGTTTAATATGTGATATACTCTAAGACACTAACTTTTCTATTTAATCTTATAACATATTGCATTATAATTACTTACTATACTATGATAACCTACATTTCATTGTCGCATCTTCGGTAAATATTTGCAAGACAACCCATTCGACATCTCCTTACTTTTATAATGCACTGCAAATTCAATCTCAGATACTTGTTAAGATCACCTCAAACCATAGTCTTACCAATATTTACCACATCTTCTAGTCTAATGTTGTTTAATATGTGATATACTCTTTACATTTACTAGTGCATTGTTTTTTCCACAGAGTTATTGAAAGTAAGAACGCTAAGTGGCCTGTAGGAACCCATCTTGTGCACTTCAATGGCTGGAGATCCCACACACTCCTTTCAGCTCAGTACCTTGAGGAAAAAAGTGATTTCCCTGTAGTTCCTATGCCAGATATGGGTGACCTTCCAAAAAGTCTGGGCATAGGCATTTTAGGCATGCCAGGGTAAGTTGTAAGATGTAAGGTTAAGGAATGTTTATTTATATTTACAGAGGTTGTTTGAATGTACTAACTTCGTAATGATAGTTGTATGGTGGAAGGGGAAGGGCATGAAGGAATGGTCTTATGCAAAGGAAATGAAAATGATTAAGTTCAATGTTTCTAAAATGTGAATATTGTCTGTTCAGTGTTTCTTTGTAACTGTTTGTGTTTTATTTTTTATAGTCTATACACTTCATTTTACTAACACACACACACACACACACACATACACATCGCTTCCATGGTTTAGTGGTTAACGTCCTCACCTGTACCGGGCAAGGCGTGGGTTCAAATCCCGCTTAGGTCGCTGAATATTTTTTGCTGACGGAGCGAGGGGATGTGTGTGTGTGTGTGATGTGCGAGAGGTCTCAACCTAACCCAGTGATTTGTCTATGAGCTCTGACCTCTTTCAGGGAGGGTAATGGCTGACAACACGATCACGAGTCTAGCACGTGATCCTCCAGATCATGTTACATAAAAAAATCATAACATTTCCCTTCTGCCATTCCGCAATTCTGCTATTTATTAAGCGGGATTTTTTTTTAATGTATTTTTACTATCCCTTAGCCAGTACCATTTTAATGTGAAAAAAATAAATAAAAAATCAAATAAAATACACTTACACATGCTTGTAAGGAAAATTAAGGAAAGTTACGAGAGCCTTCTTCCTTCAGGAATACTGCGTACTTTGGATTCCTTGACCTGTGCAAGCCTAAGTCAGGGGACGTAGTACTGGTGAACGGTGCTGCTGGTGCTGTAGGGAGTGCTGTGGTCCAGATTGCAAAGATTAAAGGTAATTTGTAACTTACTACAGGTTGGCTATCAGTAATCTGGCATGAGCAAACAGCTAATTCTGGGTACAGCGCCATCAAAACATAAACATAAACAGTTCCTCCTAAAAATAGTGATGCGCCAACTTGGGAAATTTGAAACTGCGCTCTGAAATTCATGCCAGAAAACTGATTGTCGGATTATTGATAGGCAACCTGTATATAATAAACTGACTAGCATCCCTTTGATAAATAGTAAATACAAGCATTGCATTGCAGGTTCTTATCTAGCAATGTCAGAATATAAACTTGAATTTAATGGATTTTTATTTCTCATTATAATACTACATAGGATAGAATAATTTCACAGCTGAATTGCATAAATAAGGATTTTTTTTAACATTTCAATATAACCCAAATATTAAGCAAGATGACAGAGTTGAGTACAATTAATAGTTGTAATTTCTGACAATAGCAATCTTTTATCCACTTCTGTTAATTAATAGGCTGTGTTAAAAAAAAATGTTGCCTTTGTTGTAGATATAATAATAACATGAAGGGAAAGAGTAGAAAATTATATTATCTGTACACTTGTGATTATATGCATGTTTTTCCACCTGCCTATGACTTAAAATCTTTCAAAAGAGAAGTGTCAAGACACCTCTAATGCTAAAATGGACCTCCACCTCTTGCTACTATTTCTTCTACTGTCTGTCTGTCCTCTTTACAGGGTCTGGCGACAAGCGGGAATCTTTTTTTTTTTCGTACGTATTTTTGCTTTAACTACAAGCCAATACCCTTAAAAATTTATATATATATATATATATATATATATATATATATATATATATATATATATATATATATATAATTGTTTTCAGGGTGTACCGTGATTGCCTTTGCTGGCTCTGATGAGAAAGTGGCGTGGGTGAAGGAACTCGGCGCTGATCATGCCTTTAACTACAAGACTGTCAATATTGGAGAGGCTCTAAGCAACGCTGCACCAAAGGGTATCAACATCTATTTTGATAATGTAAGTTTTGTTTGACGTTTTAATCATCGTGCGGATCGGGAGAATCAGTAGAAATGTCTAGGTGGTGTATGAAAAGATTATATATCTTATTATTGTTTCTTCTGCCTCACATCTTTTAGGTTGAGACTTTTTTTTTTATTTCTGTATAAGTTTTAAATGTAAGCATACATTCAAAATGGTGTAATCATGTTGTTAATTCCCCTCAACACTACTTCTCCGTTAGATTGTTTGTTTCATCTTTAAGTCAGTAAACTGTTGTTTCATGGCTTGTTATATTTTGTTCTATTCATGGTCAGTATTTTTATGGGTGAAGATATGATGGGTTTTTCTTTGTAAACAATGTAAATTTATCAGTTTTTATCATTGAATTTGATTTGTAGTCCCTAGTCTTTCTTTATTATGTCAAAAAGTATATGCTAGTACAGTGCTCCCTCTAATTTTGCGTGATCAGATTTTGCGATACACCAATTTTGTGAGCGAGACCAATCTCCATCTCTGCAAGCCTAGGTACAGTAAAATGGTCATTTAAATTGATGTTCTTATGGATAATGATAATGTTTATGTTTTTCTGTATTTTTCTTTATTGTAGGATGTATAATTACATGTATTTGTGTGCAAACAAGGGCAAAAATATGACTAAAATCACCATAAGATATATTCATCCATAGACTACACTATACTTGACTGGACACTCGCGACAATCGCTGACAGACGATATTACATTTCGGTCCTATAGATTCCGCTGCTATGAGTGATGACAGATAATACTTCATATATCAGTTCATATTCTACTTAGGACATTGTATGTCATGTCTGTACAATCATTAATGATTGCTGAACCATGGCTGGACATAAAAAAGGAGTTTACAACTTTTGCAAATAGGAAATTAACATAAAGATTACAAGTTTGAGTGAAAAATCGTGTGGGAGTTGTGTATAAAGCATATTGTTTATAGCAAAAATTTCTGGCAAATTTGCAATAATTTCTGAAATAAAACATCACATATTGTGAAATCACCATTCCTGAATATGATTTGATTGTGATCAAATGTCATATAATCGTTATATTGGCTTGGGAATTAATTTTTCACAACAATTCGTGGCTCGAAAGGCAAAAGGCGAAAGAGGTCACAAGAAGAAGAAGAAGACCAAAACCATCCTTTACAAAGGTCAACAACATAAATAGTTCAATTCATTGGTCCGATGACGCTATTACAAGTCTCATGGAAAATGTTCATGAAGGCTTGTGTTGTTGTTATGATCAGCTGATTCCACAAGGTTAGTTCTACGTGTGTGACCAGACTGGTAGTCGTATCGCTGTAAATCCAGGGAAAACGGAAGCCAGGCTAGCGTTAGCAAAACCTAGTGTGACCGTAGCTTCATCAGCTTCTATTGTATACTCTGAATCATGCTTGAAATAAGATTTGAAACTATTTCCAAATATTTTATTTGTTTTCTACGTTTTCACTGTGCATGGCAGGATAAAAGGAAAAGTACGTACGCCGGGAAAGTGATGTGCAGTGATAAGATCATTGGAAAGAACATTGCTAGATAGAAGAAGAGGAGGAGGCAATGAAACCAACAAGCTGACTAGAGACCATCACCAATAAGGAATTACAATGGAGTTATTTTACACAGTCTCTGAGAAACGCTCTCTCGATGACACTCAGCAAACATCGTAAGTTGATTAGGAATGTTACGTTTTTTTCTTCTTGATGTTATTTATGGGTATATGAAAGTATGAATGAAGTATGAGTATGAATGAATTGATTACGAGTGACTTAGGGTGTTGTGTTCAAGTTTTGGTTATATTTTACAATTACTCTCTCAACACTAAGGTGTGTATCCTGCCATGCTCAGTGAAAACGTAGAAAACAAACTGAATATTTGGAAATAGTTTCAAATCTTATTTCAAGCATGCATGTATATTAGTATGGACTACATTGGCTATGTATGTATGCGTTTTCAGTTTAAAATTCCAATATTCCTGGAAATTATTGCAAATATGGTGTTTTTATTGGTGTCTTAGGATTTAATAATTGTCGCCCACCGATAACGTATGTTGACTAATTTGTTTTTGTTGCTCATAAACATATTCTTCACATCACTCTGAGGTGTTTGCTTTTTGTTTGAGGTTTCTATGATGATTTTAAGTATTTTATTCAAATAAAACAAACAAAAAATCGCCTCAAAACACATTTGCGAAAGACCCGATTTCGAGTGCACAGTCACGTATGGTGTATTCTATGGTATTGCATATTAATGTAGACTACATGGGCTATGCATGTAAGTGTTTTCAGATTGAAATTCCAATATTCCTGGAAATTATTGCAAATTTTGTGTTTTTCTTGGTTTCTTAGGATTTAATAATTGTCGCCCACCGATGACGTATGTTAACTAATTTGTTTTTGTTGCTCATAAACATATTCTTTACATCACTCTGAGGTGTTTGCTTTTTATTTGAGGTTTCTATCTTAATTATAAGTATTTTATTTTATTTTTCTAAAAATCTGCCGTTGGGCCTGTTTGCAAAAGGTCCGATTTCGAGTGTCCAGTCAAGTATAGTGTAGTCTATGATTCATCTAATTTTGCGAATTTGCATTTTGCAGTCTGCAATGTCGACCAATTTCATGCCAAATTGGAGGAAGCACTGTATAATAAACTTTTTTCTTTCTTGAGGTTGGCGGCAAGTTTACAGCCCAGGCCTTGCCCCACATGGCAGACTATGGCGTAGTGTCCTTGTGTGGTGCTATCTCCACCTACAATGATGAACAGAAAAACACCACGGTACCCGCTCTCACAAGTACGTGTGTGTTGACTATGCAAACTCATTCGGCAAGAACAGTCCTTCATACACAAACAAAAAATTGTACTAAAACATTATGTAACATTGAAAATTTAGTTGTTCACTCATAAATAGTCTGGTCACTTTTCAGTATTTGGAATTACTGCCGAGCAGGGCGTGTAGTACGGTACGGTTCGGTACGATATTACGGTACGGTATGGCATTTTCGGGGATGTAAGTACTGTTCGATATTACGGTACGATATTTTCCTTCAAGTTCGATACGGTACGAAAGTACGAAATTTTTTTTTGTACTTATCGTACCATTTCCGTACCCAGTTGAGTGAATACAGAGGCTAACCAGCCCAGCGCCCAGCCGCCCACACAGGCCACCGCCCAAGTCAATTAGGTGTGTGGGTATAAAGGATTAGCAGAGGTTAATGAGGTGAGTCAGGTGACGAGGTCATCTCACTGAGGTGTTAATTCCAGTCATGTCCCAGCGGGGCCCCCATCTGCCCATCTCTGCTATCGTGCGTAAGGCCTATCTTTCCTTCCAATAAGGTAGTCAGTACACCTTCAACCACAACAGCCTTGACCTCTGCTCTGGTACTACCTACCATTGACCCAGTCATCCCTGACACGTGACCACACATTTTAACCTCTCCCTTCACCCTCAGTGCTCACTGCTCTGTTGTGAACAGAGCTCTATGTGACAGGCAGCCTCCATCCTCATCAGTTCAGATCAGAACACTGAGGACAGTGAGGGCTGTGGCCTGCGAGGCTGCCGCTGAAGTCCACTACTGTGCTACAGAAGCAGTAGTGAACCTATAAATAGCAACGTAAAAAAAAAAAAAAAAAGTACGGAAACAGTACGAAATTACAGTACGGTAATTTATCGTACTAGTACGGTACGAAAGGATTTTCCAGGTACTGCATGAAATTATGGTACCGTAAAAATCTGTGGTACGAATTACGAAAAAACGTATCGTACTGTACCGTACTACATGCCCTGCTGCTGAGTAGCCAAAGACTACAATGTTTATATGCATCTGAGGCTTTAGCAGTGATTAGCCTCTAATTCTGAACATATTCTCTCTACATATCTGATTGCCCAAAGGAAAACTTGCCTAACTAATGCAATTGTTTACATGGGAAATAATAACAATTGTCATTCACTGTACATACTAACATATGGCATTGAAGCTTAATCTATCTTAATCTATTCATTAGACATTAGGTTTTTTTTTTTTTTTTTTTTTCTTCATTTATATTGTATTGCTCTTACTATAAATGTATATGACCTATGGTCGTAATAAAGCCTATTATTATTATTATTATTATTATTATTATTATTATTTCTCTTCAGGTCCCTTCAATGAGGGTATTATGATCTGGAAGCAGCTGCGCGTTGAGGGATTCTTGGTTGTACGCTGGAATAACCGCTGGATGGAAGGTTTTAACCAGCTCAAGGAGTGGATAATGGAGGTAAGTATTGTAATATTGTTGTAGGTGGAGATGTGTCAAGGATGAAGAGTTTTGTGTCAATGTGTTGGTAGATTATTCTGTTTTAATGGAAGGTACAAATGTCAGTTTGAGTATTCAGTTTTACTCCAAAAACCTTGTATGAAGGAATCAGTCACGAGGAACATTATTAAACAGTCATTTCTGTGTGTCATGAGAAGTGTGGTGTTAGCTGACATGATTTCAAGTGTGGTTCAATTAGATGAATAACAAAGAAGTCTGGAAAGTATAGTGCCTCAGTGGTGCAGTGGTTAGCACATCTCGTTACCAATCCGCTGGCCCGAGTTTGATCCCGAACCAAGGCAGTCAGCGCACAGCTCACTCAGCTGTTCATCCTCCCAAATGGGTTGGTAGATAAATGGGTACCTAGGTTAACCTGGGGAAGGTAAATTGTGGAAAGTCAAATGTCACAGTGGCCCTGTGTCCCAGGGTAAAGGATTAATTTCCACCTCAGGCTCAAAAGCCAATGTGACAGGAGATGAACACCCACAGCTATGCACAGCTACTGTGTGTGCCTCCACCTTTACCTACTGCTCTAAGTTGCCTCTATGAATGACACAAATAAGTAAAATATATAAAAGGTTAATTGCATCAAAAGTTGTGAGACGAATAAAAATATAATATAAGAGTAGTATATTTGGTTGTGGTCTGATGGTAGAGTGGTTAGTGGTAGGTGGTGAGTGTATTGCATCTTGACCTTGAGGTCTTGGTGTTGTTTTATTGGAATACCTGGATATGAATATAATAAGATAATTTTACGTTTTTACGCCACTCCACGTACTTTTAACATGAATGTCATCATACTTATTATTGTTGACCACAATTCTGTTAAGAAATAAATTTTTACTTACTTACGTATTACAATGCACTGTAACTATATATATATATATATATATATATATATATATATATATATATATATATATATATATATATATATATATATATATATATTTATTTATTTATTTATTTATTTATTTATAGTGAAACATTCTTCCTCAGGGAAAACTGAAGTACAAAGAGACTGTATGTCATGGTTTTGAAAAGATGCCGAGTGCTTTCATTGGTTTGTTCCACGGTGAAAACACTGGGAAGGCCGTTGTGTTACCTTAATGAGAATGTGCTGCCCAGGAACACCCAGAAACTCCTCACTCCCTTTAAAAGTCCCTTACATTGTGCAAAATTGTATGGCATACACCTTACCAGAAAACTTTAATTTTAATAGTTGGTTTTGTGATTGATAATTAATTGAGTTCAAAAGTGTAAATGTGATGCTGTATTACCATTAGTGTAAGGAGTAATGATCCTTTAATTATTGTTGACTCTAATGGGAGATAAATAGTAAAGAAAGACTCAAGTACCTTAAGTCTATCGTGATAACTCTAAGAACACATTGTTGTGGTTTAACCAAATTAATTTACAATTATTTGACAAATTTATATTATTACTTTACATTTCTTTGACGGAGATATAACATTACTTGTATAATAAATTTTTGAGTAAAGAAAGATGCTGATTATTCCCTTTCTCAGCTGATTTGATTGGGTTCAAATACTGTCAGAACTGGTTGAGTTTTGTGGCCAATCTTCAAAGAGTCGCAAAAAGTGTGTTTATTCTTAAATCTCTGCCATTAGAAGAAAGTCCAATTTATCAACCTATGGAACAGCGACAGCTGAATCAAACTACATGAAAGCTTGTTACATAAATTTGCATAACCTTCATGATAAATTTGATGACAAGAATATTCATGACAAATGAAGCTAAACACTTATTATTATTCATTATCGTAAATACATTTAATCAAGCTTTGCGAATATATTTATGAAGTATCACTTTTTGGATTTTGTCAGTATTGGTCTGGCATCACATCTTATCATTTAGGTCGAAGTAGTAGTAGTAGTAGTAGTAGTAGTAGAAGTAGTAGTAGTAGTAGTAGTAGTAGTAGTAATAGTAGTAGTAGTAGTAGTAGTAGTAGTAGTAGTAGTAGTAATAATAGTAGTAGTAGTAGTAGAAGAAGTAGTAGTAGTAGTAGTAGTAGTAGTAGTAGTAGTAGTAGAAGTAGTAGTATAAATAGTAGTAATAGCAGTAGTAGTAGTAGTAGAAGTAGTAGTAGTAGTAGTAGTAGTAGTAATAGTAGTAGTAGTAGTAGTAGTAGTAGTAGTAGTAGTAGTAGTAGTAGTAGTAGTAGTAGTAGTAGTAGTAGTAGTAGTAGTAGTAGTAGTAATAATAGTAGTAGTAGTAGTAGTAATAGAAGAAATAGTAGTAGTAGTAGTAGTAGTAGTAGTAGTAGAAGTAGTAGTAGTAATAGTAATAGTAGTAGTAGTAGAAGTAGTAGTAGTAGTAGTAGAAGTAGTAGTAGTAGTAGTAGTAGTAGAAGTAGAAGTAGTAGTAGTAGTAGTAGAAGTAGTAGTAGTAGTAATAATAGTAGTAGTAGAAGTAGTAGTAGTAGTAGTGGCCTTGATTGCGAAGCCACAGTGGTAGAGAGTAGAATACGGGTGGGTAGGTTAGGGGATTAAATAAGGATGTAAATATAGGGGTAGATGGATATGGTTAGGGGTAAGAATATTATGGTTAGATGCCACAGCCATTAGCGACCAGAGTTGGGGCTAATGACCTCCAATTTGTGGAGCCCATGCAAATAAAAAGGGTGAAGGTATCTTTAAATGTAGTAGTAGGTAGTAGTAGTAGTAGAAGTAGAAATAGTAGTAGTAGTAGTAGTAGTAGTAGTGACAATCTTTACCGCAATCCTATAAAAGAAATTCCATGTAGTAGTTAGGTTCTTTTTCATGGTGCATGGTTTTCCTATTTCTTCCTTTCCTGCCAGCTTTGTGCGGAGGGTGTGTTGGGAGTGGTGGGTGGAAAGGACCCATTACCCTTACTATCCTATACCTCACACTTAGATTATAAATTGTAGCTTATCTCAAAATAAAGCCTACAATGTTTAAGAGTAAAGAAGACAAGTGATAAATGTCATTCGGTTCTCTTATTATTAATTGTATTTAGCGATGGTACAAGGTGCATGGTGATACCTTAGACTCCATTATTGTCAAAGTGAGGCTGGGATGCCATCAGTCAGAAGAAATTAAACCATTTAAAAGCATCACCTTTGTAAATCAACATGCCATTACCATCTCTCATCTAGATTAATGGTAGTTATTATGATAATTAATGTCTTATTATAAACAGATCCATGTTATCTGCTATACATAAATATCCATCAGTTTGTGGTAATTTGGAGGCATTAGAAGTGTTATATACTTATCACGTGGCTTAATGACATGAGTTGACGTCACAAGACAACGAGGCGTCACCCTGGACACCCGTACTTATATAACTTAATAACAGGTAACACGTCTCTACAGTACACATGTGTATTGATACATATCTTTAAAACACATGTGAAATAACACGTCTCTGATACACATGTGCATCCCTTTAACCTATTTCATTTTTGTATCTGTATCAATTGCTTGTTTGTTCCAGGCTTCTTTAAAAAAATATATATATCTTATTTCACCTCCCCGTCCAGTTCTTTATCTTTCCTGTCTTTTTTTTATCATCCTTGGGTTGTCATTCTGTTACTATGACAGTCTTTCTTCGTCTTATACCGTGTCCTGCCCATGTCCAATTATTTATCTTTTTAATTGTGGTCAAGATGTGTTCTACTTTGGTTTGCTTTTTATTTTTAATCCATGATGCTCTCTTATTATCTCTTCTTGTTATGTTAACAATTATTCTTTCCATTCTCCTTTGGGAACTTTGAAGTTTTCGTTCCGTGATTTTCGAAAGATCCAAGTGTTAGAACTGATAGAATAGATTGATTTTATACTTTTCTCTTCAATGATATTGTGAGAATACGTTTCATAACATTGTATTGTTTTACCAAAAATTATCTCGATCAGTCATCCCTATTCCTTTCATTGTTTTTTTTATGATCTTTACATGCACCTATTTTCTTTCCTAAATCAAAGTATTCCAGGACACATTTTATTACTTCATATATACAAATTTCATGATCTATTATGTAGTTGTTGAATATCACTTTAGTTTTCTTTATATTCATCTTTAACCCTTAACATCCGGGGATCGTACATGTACGATCATAGTGCTCCGTCTGGTGAGACGGTGATCGTTCCGGTAATCATGAATTTTCCCGCCGCGTTTTCGTATTTTGGCGCGTTTGTTTCAAGTCGAAAGGCGAGTATAAGTAATTGGCAACTCTTTCCACTAACTCAGCTGTCACTATGAGTGATCTAAATTCGCCTTACTTACCTTTTTTCCTTCATGGAGAAAACATCTGGCACCTCCCTAGACATGGCGGGTGAAACTCACCCTCCGGGTGAAAGAGGCAGTATGGATACTGATATGCATATGTCATATGACAGTGATTTAGAAATTACTGAAGAGAGCGAGGACAGTGAATATTATTTTGAAGAAATTGAAGACAGCAGTAGTGATGAATATAGTGATGAAGACACGGAGCAAACATCAAGTATGCGTATCTCACGTACTGTCACAGGATCTCGTGGGCATGGAAGGTCACGTGGGCGTAGCAGAGCTATAATGAGACCTAGAATTGCAGCACAAGCTTCCACAGGTGCTGCTGCAAATGCAGATGATTTTAGATGGAACGAATGTGAGGATTTTACTCCAACTATGCCCGTGTTTGCTGGTGTTTTGCTGTTTCATGCAGTATCACACCCTCAAGATATTCTAAAAAGAAGACCTGGTACGGGACTCTACATTCGACGGAGGGCATCACACCAGTCGCAAGGTAGATATAATTTATATTGTACTAACAACAATAGTGTTACTTTCAAAATTCACTGAATACTCATTTTACACAAATTGTGTCTGGGTGAGTGTGTAGGTGGTAGGGGAGGACAGCTGTGTGTGTCTACGGCCTAGGCTATCTCCCCTTTCCTTCTTATCGCGGAAAGGGGAGAGGCAGTGTGTACACAACAGCCTACTCTCTCTCTCTCTCTCTCTCTCTCTCTCTCTCTCTCTCTCTCTCTCTCTCTCTCTCTCTCTCTCTCTCTCTCTCTCTCTCCACATACACACGCACACAGACACACATACACACACACTTCTTATAAGATATGTTTATATGTGATCTCTTTTCTTCCAGAGTTTGCTGAGGCAACATTCTTCTTTGGTGCAATGCAGCGCAAAATTCTACTGTTTGTAGATGGAGAGGGAGGAGGGGGTCGGGGAGGTGAGAAGGAACCTTGTTGGGCAAGTAGAGAGATGTTTGACGGGGAAAGTTGAAATGATACGTGCGGGGAGGGGGAGTGAGGTGATAAAGATGGCTCAGGTGACGTAGGATGGTCAGATGATGGAGGAGGCTGAGGTGATAAAGATGGTTCAGGAGGAGAGTGAGGGTGAGGTGACGAAGGAGGATGAGGGAGTGGAGATTGTGGCAAGTGGGGGGTGGGGAGTTGTCCGTCCATCACTAAGTCGCTACTGATAGAAGCACGTGGTTCAGCGCGATGTTGCTACCATGGTGAGTCTTGGATTTGTGTCATCCTTCCCATTATTTTCATATAATTTTATATATATATATATATATATATATATATATATATATATATATATATATATATATATATATATATATATATATATATATATATATATATCTCCCTCTTAGTGCGTATGTGTGCAGTCATATTCAATGATACATCAGAAAATGCTGTGTGCAGGTCATTGTGTCAGTGTGTGTGTGTGTGTGTGTGTGTGTGTGTGTGTGTGTGTGTGTGTGTGTGTGTGTGTGTGTGTGTGTGTGTGTGACCATGAACGAAAAATTGTCTCTCTCTCTCATTGGAAGTACAATTATTTCATCTAAAAGAAATTCCCAAAAGAGAGAGAGAGAGAGAGAGAGAGAGAGAGAGAGAGAGAGAGAGAGAGAGAGAGAGAGAGAGAGAGAGAGAGATAGATAGATTCACGGGCAGCGATATCGCACTGCGGGTCATTTCTGCGCCACGGGACACAGCGGGCTGCAACACGCTTTCGGAAAGATATTTATGATACACAATAACTTTACTTCCATAGGTCATAGCGCGCAGGTTAGTACATCATTGCACTCAGAATAAAAAATATAATTTGGTTTTTATAGATAAAATTATCTTCTGGCGTTTCCTAATTTTCCAAAAGTTACCCGGAGATGGGAACGGAAAATAATTTAGCCACCCGGAAGTTAAGGGTTAAACACACGTGGTTTTCTCTGTATAGCTGCAAAATCATCTGTCGAATCGCTCATTAGAATAATATCATCAGCAAATCGAAGATTATTTAGATATTCTCCATTTAATTTAATTCCTGACTCTTCCTATTCCAAGGTTAAAAAACTCTAAATATATATATATATATATATATATATATATATATATATATATATATATATATATATATATATATATATATATATATATATATATATATATACAGTGGAACCTTGACTTACGAGTGCCCCAACATACGAGTTTTTTGAGACACGAGCCGTCACTCAGTCGATTTTTTGCTTTGAGGTACGAGTCAGCGTCAGGGCTGCGTTCTTCTGTTGCAGCTGCTTTCTTTTTAACGCTAGCAGCAGTACAATTTCTGCAATATTTACGTCTGAATCCGTGTCACTGCCGCCGTTCATTTTGGAGCACTGAAACAGGATGAGTGTCTTGACTGTCTTCAACGTAGGGTATTCTTCCTTTGTTTTGATACAGTTGGTACAGTTCGGTTATATTTACCGGTTCGGGCGTTGCCGAATGATGTCTTGGCGCCGACTCGGCACTTCATCGTGTGACCACAGCGTCGACGAAATATTCCAGCGAGACGAGGTCGACAAAATTTGTCGACAAAAAATTGTCCGTGTGACCCGGCCTTTAGTGAACACAGCCATACACCCGCCCAGCTTTCCCGTGCAAACTTCGTTCTCTGCTTGTGTTTACCTCGCCGCGTAAGGATCTCTGTTGTGCTCGCGTTCTGTGCTTTTGTGCATTTATTTTACCAAATTTCTTGTTTGTAACCATGGGTCCTAAGAAAGTGAGAGGAAAGGACAGCAGTGCAAAGAAGAAAAGGATGATGTCCATCGAAATAAAGCGTGAAATCATTGAAAAACATGAGCAAGGTGTGCGAGTAATGAACTTGGCGAGGCAATACGAGCGCAGTACTTCTACGATATGTACCATATTGAAGCAGAAGGAGTCGATAAAGGCTATAACACCAGCCAAGGGCGTT
>JAXIVD010003390.1:0-5000 GCA_036785275.1 Cancer borealis
ATCATTATCATTATAATAATAATTATTATTATAATCATTATTATTAGCGTTATTATTATAATCCTTCATATTTGTATTATTTTCATTATTATTATTATTATTATTATTATTATTATTATTACTATTATTATTACATTACTATTATTATTATAAGCATTATTTTCATTATTATTCTTATTACTATAATTACCATTATTTAACACTATTACTGAATAGTGTAGCTAAATATATTCACACGAAACGAAATTTTCAAAATAAAATCCCACTCCATCTCATGTAATCAATTTTACTTGATATTTTCCATACTGCTGCTAGATGAAAATACCGAAACAGGGACTGATGCAGATGCATACTATAAATTCATGAATAAGACAAGGAAAACTTTGTTGTTGTCAGCTATGTTATAATCTATTAACTTGGTGCAACTTTTTCCATAATAAGTTCTTGTTCATAGCAAATTATATATATTTTATTTTATTATAATAAGTATCAAACACCTTTAAGTAAAAAGTGGTATTGGAGGCATACTCTGTGCTAGGAACTGTCTCGGCACTCTCCCTCACCTACCTGTGCATGAGTAAGAATTCTTTCTAGCGGAGAAATCCAGTACATTGCAACACATACTTTACCACAGTTTCCTATCACCTGGTGTACCTTGTTGGCGACCGACGCACGAGGATGGAAAACTGGGTGGGCTGTATGCCAATTGCCTTAAATCAGAGTGGGCAAAGTCACATTTACTGGTACCGATCCTTTTTTTTCTTCTTCTCTTAGAAACAGAGAAACCACACGTATCAGGCAAACAAACAAAACAAGCTGAATATATATGGCAGCTCTTTTCGACTGAGATCTCAGGCAAAAGAAAAGAACAGTATTAAATTACTGCACTTTGGTAACAAATGACATTCGGTGTTGGGCTCCATGGCCGGTCATTAGTCTTGAGAAGCTGAAAAATACGCACGAAGGAGAAAAGAGAGGTATCAGCTGGAAGTGTTATTGCAGGAAAGTAAGAAATGTCTTTCGTTCCCAAGTTACACGGGTACTCCCCTTCCCCTTCTCCTGCCCACTTAAAAAAAAAAATACATGAAAGAGGCATAACTGGTCCTAAATAATCGTATCTTTGTTATTTGTGTAACCCTTTCACTTTTTCTTCTTTTTATAACAGAGGCAAGACTTCAGAAATGTTTAGCCTTTATATACACACACACACACACACACACACACATATATATATATATATATATATATATATATATATATATATATATATATATATATATATATATATATATATATATATATATATATATATCATCTAATGATCAGAAACAATTTGTGAGCTTTACATCCAATATTGATAAAAATTTGGAAACAAACATGGCGTGTTTATGTATATAATTCAAATAAGGTAAACAAAAAGTGCATCTTTATCTTCATTGCTAGGCCTTATTTTCTTTGATTATACGCATGTTCTATTAAGAATGATACATTCTTTCCATGTAATGAATGTTTGGTATCATAATAGTGCCGGTGAAATTACACCGTTCTATATACTCAATCGAACAAATTTTTTCCCCCCAACGCAGATCCTGTTGCAAATTCTTCCCAGATTTCTTCAACCTCCCAGCTCAGTTGATTTACGCTTTCTTGAAATTGTAAAGTACTCCTTCAATTACACGGTTGTTGATCAACGAAGTTCTCATTAGTCTTTTCCTGTGCTTGACACTCGTTTTTTCTCAAGATTGATTGAGGAGAAACAGCCATAATACCAAACTGGCGATGGATCCTGTTGCCTTCACTGTTCGATCATGATATCAGGGACTCTTGTATCTTCCCTGATAAGTAAAAGTTAATAGCATTTGAGTTATTCCTCACAGACCTACGCAGTTACGAAACCTACACCGATGTTTTGTCGTGTGTGTGTGTGTGTGTGTGTGTGTGTGTGTGTGTGTGTGTGTGTGTGTGTGTGTGTGTGTGTGTGTGTGTGTGTGTGTGTGTGTATGTGTGTTGCGTGCGTGCGTGCGTGCGTCCGTCCGTGCGTGCGTGCGTGCGTGCTTGCGTGCGTTTGTGCGTGCATGTGTGTGCGTGCGTGCGTGCGTGCGTAAGAGAGAGAGAGAGAGAGAGAGAGAGAGAGAGAGAGAGAGAGAGAGAGAGAGAGAGAGAGAGAGAGAGAGAGAGAGAGAGAGAGAGAGAATGTGGAGGCTACGATACAGTAACTACGATAGAATGAATCTGAGCCACTTCCTTGTGATGGTCCAGCCACGCCAGTGAGGACATAATACACATCAGTAATCTGATTATCCAACGCAAAAATCAACCAATTATATAGTTTATTCATGTTATTCGGATTATCCACATAGAAAAATAGAAGAGTTAGGAAAGGCAGCAAGGCAGTGAAAAGTTTAAACACTATCATCTATCCATCTTTTTATATATTTGTTCATGTTTTTTCTCTCTTTGCTTTCCCTTAATATGATGGCAAATGGCAAGGTGTAAGATGGGAAGAGACTCCTCTTCTAGATCCTTGGTACTCTTTGCAGAAGCCTTAACTATATAATTTTTTTTCTTCTGACAAGTCTAATAACTCGGTCTTAACTTTGTTCCAGAGGATCGGAACCTCATTACTACCTGCCCCAAACACACTTTTTTTCCCTAACTTGTGTAATTAAGACCTTCGCTAGGAGGATGTCGTGGTTCTATTCGCAAACACCATGCGGCCGAGCCCAGCTCAAATAATAATAAAGTGTTTCTTGTTTAAATCAGATGTTTACATACTAGGAAAAGAACTCTCTCTCTCTCTCTCTCTCTCTCTCTCTCTCTCTCTCTCTCTCTCTCTCTCTCTCTCTCTCTCTCTCTCTCTCTCTCTCTCTCTCTCTCTCTCTCTCTCTCTCTCTCTCACACACACACACACACACACACACACACACACACACACACACACACACACACACACACACACACACACACACACACACACACACTCACATATACACTGCTTACTAGCTCAGTGGTAATGTCCTCACCTGTTAATTTGCAGACTGTGGTTCGCGCCCCGCTCAGGGTGCTAGGTTTTCACTAATGAGTGAGCAAAGTTAATGTTCTCTTTAATTAAAATGATTGGGTGTTTGGTGTGTGAAAGTTCACAACCTCACCCACTGGTCGATCTAATTTTTTTTTCATAAGTCAGGCGCGTGATCTTCACGATCGTGGGCAAATCACAGGTCTTTGTACACTTAGCTTCTGTCAGCTATTACACTACTAGCTGTATTATATTTAATATTTCTTTTGCGTTAATCACTGCCTTGTAAAGCCTGAATACATATTCTTTTCGGGTAACCTTCCTATACATCTTGCTTAATGTCACATGCATAATTATCTTAAGCTCACTATATTGATTATGATATAATGTTTTCCTTTTGATTACAATTGTTATAATATTGTAAAAGAGGCTGTCTCGTAATTTTTTCTTGAAGGCAGAAATTATGAGTATCATCATGAGCTTCACATCACATTCTTTGTAATGCAATGCAGTATTTTGTTTGGATTTTGCGGCAATGGACCAGGCGGTGGTAGAGCCAACTATATGAATATAAATATTAATATAAATATACTATTACCAGACACATAAAATATAGTTTACAATATTGGGCATGTTTTCAATTGAACACTTAGCTTGTTGTTCTGACATTAATGAGGACAAATCATAAAACAGGGCAAAATAAACCTTTTTTTATGCTTCAGATTTTTTTTTTTTTTTTTATGAAAAACGTGATTGAATTCCACTCTATTACAGACTGCCAGGTCTAAAAAAAAAAAAAAAAAAACTGTTCGGTCGCTCTTACAGCCCTCAATCTCTCCAGCATCTGGATCCTGTTATTTCAAACTTATCAAACCCCATTTATTTCTTAAATTAACAATGTCGCCAATTGCCTTTTTTTTTTCTTTTCGATTTATCGATTTCAAGAAGTTTCGAGAGTTACCGTGACAATGTATTCATTGCTGCACACGTAGTTTTGACCGTTAACTTTTGAGTTTATGCATGAGTTTCAACATGACTTAATGACAAACTAAAATCTGCGTTTATCTAACACTTCTATATGATGCAATAACATTGATCTTTTGGTTTAGTAATAATTGAAAATATATTAATCTACGACTTGTTTTATTTATATATTTGATATTCGTAACATACTTTTCATGCTTAAATGACATTATTTATTGTGATACTAAAGAAAAAAAATTTCATTTATACACCAATGTATTTCAACACATATTCTGATTCAACTTCCCCTCTCCTCCACATTAAACACACTCGGTCTATCCTTTACTAAAAATCTAAACTGGCAATTTCATATCTCTACTCTTGCTAAATCAGCTTCCAAGAAGTTAGGTGTCCTATGGCGTCTGCGTCCATTTTTCTCTCCCTCTCAGCTGCTTGCTCTGTACAGGGGCCTTATCCGCCCATGTATGGAGTATGGCTCTCGTGTCTGGGGGGGCTCAACTCATACAGCTCTTTTAAACAGGGTGGAGTCTAAAGCTTTTCGCTTAATCAACTCTCCTCCTCTAACTGACTGTCTTGACTCTTTAAGTCACCGCCGCAATGTTGCTTCTTTATCTATCTTCTACCACTATTTTCATGCTGACTGTTCTTTTGAACTTGCTAACTGCATGCCTCCCCCCCTCCCGCGGCCTCGCTACACAAGATTTTCTACTTCTTCTCATCTTTATTCTGTCCATCTACCTAATGCAAGAGTTAGCCAGTATCTTCACTCTTTCATCCCTTACACTGGTAAACTCTGGAACTCTCTTCCTTTGTCTGTTTTTCCATCTGCCTATGATTTAAACTCCTTCAAAAGAGGAGTGTCAAGACACCTCTCATACTAAATTGAACTGCCCCCCCATGTCTTTATTTCTCCTACAGTCTTCTTTACAGGGTCTGGCGACAAGCGGGATTTTTTTTTATACTAAATTTTTTTTCCCTTAGCCAGTACCCTTTTAAT
>JAXIVD010003390.1:10000-12500 GCA_036785275.1 Cancer borealis
TACGGCACCAATTGGCAGATCCTCAGGGATATCAACTTTAAGATTGCGAGCAGCGCCAAACTGTGGAGGACAGTCATTGATGTCAAGCACCATCACCATCACTCGAGCAAGCGCTGACTGAGGATTCTCTGGAGCATTGTCCCAAGCTCTCACTCGTAAGTCATATTCACTTCGCCGCTCACGATCTAGTCCTCCTACCATGTATAAAACCCCAGTTACTTTGTCAACCATGAATTCATCCACATCAGACACAAGTTCGTATGTCACTTGCGCATTCAACCCTTCATCAGCATCTTGGGCACTCAGTTGAGCTACACTGGTTCCATTTCGAGTATTTTCAGGGAGATGAAGGCTGTAACTCACACGATTGAATTCTGGAGCATTATCATTCACATCAATAATTTTAACTGTGAGATTTCTTGAAGCACTTCTATGAGGAACTCCGAGGTCATACACAGTTATATTAAGATAATATTCCGGCGTCCTCTCACGGTCAAGCTCCGCCACGACTTGCAAAATGCCTGTTTCAAAACCGATTTTAAACACTGAGTCCGTATCACCATTAGAGACAGCGTACACCACACGCCCGTTGTGTCCTCGGTCATGATCTTTTGCTGCCAAAGTCAGTAATTCGGTGCCGATGTTCGCGTCCTCACGAACCTTTACAATGCTTGGAAATTTTTCTGGCAGCTCAGGTTTATGAGAATTGTAACCGTAGCGCAGCGGTAGTAGAGCGTAATGTTCCTCGGCTGCATTGTTTTCTGCTGCTGCCGCTTTGATTTCAGCAGCCTTAAATCCTATGCCCGTCTCGTGACACTCAAGATGTGAATGCCGTTTCAGAGCAGCGTGATCGTCACTACGTTTGGTAATGACTGTTACCGTCACACTAGTAGGGTCTGACACATGAGTGCCATCAGTGGCCGTTATGTTAAGGAGGTATGTCTTTTGCGCATCATTAGGTAATATGTCTTTCCTAAGGTCACAAGTAAGAGCCAGCACACCCGACGAACCCTCAATAGACCAGCATTCTTCATCCATGTCATTTTGTAGTCTATAGATAATACTGCTTCCATTGTCCAGATCTACAGCTAAGAGAGTGAGAACACTAGTTCCAACGGGTGCGTCCATCGAGATCCAACCTTTGCAGTCAACACCCACAAACTGTGGTCGATTGTCATTCACATCACGAATCTTCACTTTTACGGTTGTTTCAGTCTCCCTCTTGTAGGGAGTGCCCCAGTCTGATGCACGTACTTTGATGGTATATACTCGTCGTTGAGCCTCGAAATCTAGCACAGAGGAAGTTCGAACTGTGCCATCAAAAGGATCAATGACAAAGGGCACTTGATCTAGATTGGCAATGCTGTACGAAAGAAAGCAATTTTCCCCCGAATCTGCGTCTGTGGCAATCATGCGTGTCACATAGGACCCCACTGGCTCGTTCTCGTCGATAGTCACCTCTGTATTGGGAGTATTGAACTGAGGTGCGTTGTCATTGGCATCAAGAATTCGGATAATAACTTTGGCAGAAGATTGTTTCCTGCGGGCGTTGCTGGCCTGGTCTATAGCTGCCACAGTGAGACTGTAGGATGCGGTCAATTCATGGTCCAGCCAATCGGCTGTGGATATAAGACCTGTACGAGGGTTTATGCGGAAATTTTTGCCGTCATTTCCTGCTACAATCCTGAAGAGAACCCTCCCATTAATGCCCTGATCAGTGTCAAAAGCTGCCACCCTAACGACAGGAGTATTAGGAGGTGCTTCTTCGCTCACTGCCTCCTCGTACTGTTCTCGTGCAAATACTGGAGCGTGGTCATTGACATCGGCGATGTTGACGTGCACGTTGACACGGGTTCTACGAGAGGGAGTTCCACAATCGACGGCCTGAAGAGTAAGGTTGTAGCCCTCCGGAGCCAACTCACGGTCCAGTAATTTGAGCACAGCAAGGTTATACTCTTTAGACTGTGATCCCCAAGTAATACTGAAGAGTCGATCTGGATCACCAGCTACAATAGCCACTTGGTCGACTCGACCACTTTCACCTTCATCCTCATCATCCACTCTAATAATGGCATATATATGGGTGTGTGAGTGCTCCACTACGTGTGGCAAATGCTGCACGAAAATTTGTGGCGCATGGATGTTCACTTGGTAGACCTGCACCTCTATAGTGGCTCGTGCAACAACAGAGGCCCGAATGTTTGGAGGTTGTGGTCCTCGATCTTTAGCAAGAACTGTTATTGTATGTACACGCCCGTATGCATAAGAAAGAGTACGCGTTATACTTAATACGCCTCTGACAGGATGAATAGCAAACAAATCTGTATTATGGTCTTCTAATAAATAGTAAACCTGACCATTATTACCATCGTCCGCATCATGTGCCGTGACGGAAAGGAGCGGTGTGTGGATGGATGCATCTTCACCCACACTGACCTGGTAGGATGTTGGATAAAACAAAGGTACATTGTCATTGGTGTCCAGTACGTTGACCGTTACA
>JAXIVD010003390.1:22500-26507 GCA_036785275.1 Cancer borealis
TGCACAATATGTTATGTGGGGGAGTGGGGAGAGAGAGAGAGAGAGAGAGAGAGAGAGAGAGAGAGAGAGAGAGAGAGAGAGAGAGAGAGAGAGAGAGAGAGAGAGAGAGAGAGAGAGAGAGAGAGAGAGAGGAGAGAGAGAGAGAGACCAATCCAAATCACCCGGTCTTTCTGTATTGATTTTAACTTTACTTTCAAGATCTCTCTCAGAAGCTTGGATTTCAAAGATTATTTTTTGCACTATTTTTTTTTCTGTATATATAATTCCTCTGCTAGAATCAAAATACAGTTCTCATCCTGAATAGACTCAACAATAATCTCCATAGCTGAATAAAAAAAGTTTCTGGACGAACTAAATTTTACATACATTTATGCCGTTTGAATAATGTAATCCGACTAATAGTTTTACATCCTCACCGAATTTTATATTTAATTAATTAAGTGATTTACGTCTAATTCTGGTAAGAGAAATATAGTAAAAAAAAAAAAAAAAACAGAGAATACAGTATACATATGGATAATAACAAATTATGTGGATACATAATAAAAAGATGAGCAAAATCAATAAATATCTCATAAAATAAAATGAGAGAAAAAAAGAGATGTATTCTCACATCTTGCGTCTGAATCTCTCTCTCTCTCTCTCTCTCTCTCTCTCTCTCTCTCTCTCTCTCTCTCTCTCTCTCTCTCTCTCTCTCTCTCTCTCTCTCTCTCTCTCTCTCATTTGCGAGGTACCAGTCAATTCCCTGAACAAATTTGTATGCACGTGTCCTTGTGGCATTTTTTTTTTTTGTCATCTTTCAAGAGACACTGTTTCATTACAAAACCTGAGAAACACAAAGACGGCTTCGCCCCCACACCCTCGCACGGCTTTTACACCCGGCCACTGAATCAACAACTTGTTATTTCATGGTAAACAACCACTCCGTCAGCCACCATTCTCCCGTTTTCTGCAGCCCTTGACGTCTGAGGTGTGTCTACCGTGGCTTCTTGTGCTACAGTTTCCACGCTGCCAAGCAAACTACGAGCAACACAAAACCAGCGCTACAGTCAGTGAGCTACTCCTATAAATATGTATTTAGCCAGGAAAATGGCCGCCAGATTTGACTGTCCTTTAGAAGATATAAAACTTTAGACTAACATTAATAGTTTATTTCATCAACGCACTGAAGCACATACTATTCATAATAAAAAATAAATAGAAAAAAAAGTTTATAATGAAACTATACAGATCTCGAGCACACACAAATGAATCTTCTTCTTGCACTCTCTTCTCACTCAAGGTTTCCAGAAAGTCATATCTTAGAGCTCATTAAATAATGCATATATGCAATATACATGCTGATAGTTAACGCATTTTCTTCACGTTGGGAACACATTTCCTTCTGAACTGCAACGTATATCTCGTTGCTGCCTTTTTTTTTTTTTTTAGCAAGAACAAAGAAACCAAAATAATGCAAAACACATATATTACTGTAAAAGGCCAGTCAAAATATCTACAGCATCAAAAAACTGAAAAAAAGGCAATTACTTTACTTCCCAAGTTGTCTCAATACTTTCCTAATGACCCTATTGCTAAAGGAGGAGGAGGAGGAGGAGGAAGGAGGAGGACGAGGACAAAGACGAGGACGAGGACGAGGACGAGGACGAGGACGAGGACGAGGAGGAGGAGGAGGAGGAGGAGGCTGGATGACGACGACAACGAAGACGACGGCGACGGAAACAACGAAAGTGAGGACGAGGACGAACGACAAGAGAGAAAAAGAAGAAAAAAAAAATAGAAGGGAGAAGGGGACGTAGCAGAACAAAAGGATTATACTAATGATGCTGATGAAGTGAAGGGGGAAGAGAAGTGAGTGGGATGAGGAGAAGGAAGAGAAGAACAATGACGGCGACGATAACACCAAAGAAAAACGGTGAAAAAAAGAGAATAGATAGAATAACAAAAGTACGAGAATACATACGATACGAAGACGAGAAAGGACGAGGAACAAAGAGGAATAGACCAAGTAGGAGGGAAGATTTGGACTGGCTAGAGTTCATGAGTAAGAGAGATTTCAGATGCCAATTAGTAGCGACAAGGACTGCATACTAACCAACTGTTGAGCAAGAGACACACTATTTGGTACAAAATCAGAAGTTTCACATTACCGGGTTTATATGGTGGTCTCAATGCCTCCATTCTGTGAGGAGAGCTGGATATGAGTCCTTCAGAGGTCGAAATTTATTTTTTGACATATGAATATATTTTTCATTAGGTTTGTGTTTGCACTACACTATCTAACACCAACCTAGATCATCTGATTGATTAATGTCCGAATTACATAATCTTATGATATAAATCCTTGATATATCTATTGATTCATGATTGGATCGCATTACTATTAGACTTTTCATTAAGAATATATTCAATTTCACCTTGACATAACTTTATAATTTCCTGGTGCGTTTCATGCATGTTTTTCTCCTGACTCTTTGAATACCAAACTTATTCCCAATATGGCGGCTGGCTTCAAACAAGTTTTTGTTTTTTGTAAACTCTATGATTCTCTTGAGATAGATAGATAGATAGATAGATAAATAGATAGATAGATAAAGAGATAGATTGATAGACAGACAAACAGACAGATAAATATACATATATATATATATATATATATATATATATATATATATATATATATATATATATATATATATATATATAGAGAGAGAGAGAGAGAGAGAGAGAGAGAGAGAGAGAGCTCCTTAACTGTACCCGACACAACCCCCCCAACACACGCATACGCATACACTCACACATACAGACACATACACACACACGCGCGCGCGCACACACACACATACACACACACACACACACACACACACACACACACACACACACACACACACACACACACACACACACACACACACATCACAAACACACACACACACACACAAACAAAATACATATTGTTCATACATACATATAGACAGACAAACAGAGAGGACAAACATATATTCACACCCTTGTAATTCTACCGTTATTGTTACCAATATATAAGTTACTGCATGCAAAGTATTGGTTCTACACCAAGTTACCTCTGCACTTTACGTATTCAAGATGGTGGCGCCGGTGGTGGTAATGGTGAAGGTCACAAACTCCTATGATCCCCGTGGAGGAAAGTAAGACAAAGTGCGTCAGCTCGGTGTGGTCGTTAAGGTCATAACCCGTGATGCACGAGGAGCCCAGCATGAAAACTAGTTCCATAGTTGAAAAGGAATCAATTATGTAGTGACTTTTAATAACTTTTATTTATATATATGCTTATGTAAAATTGTTAACGTTTTAAATCTTAAGTTACATAGTAATGCAAGGGATCGTCTTCTATTACCAATTGTATAAACCAACTAACTACACGAAGAACAAAAGGCATTAAAAATAATAAAAGAAAAACAAGCCTTAGCCTTAGTGCGTATAAACAAACACGGCAATAAAGAAATGTATATATATATATATGTATATATATATATATATATAATATATATATATATATATATATATATATATATATATATATATATATTATATATATATATATATATATATATATATAAGAAGCGTACAAGAAAAAAACAATACCGACCATTTCATGAAAGAAAAGATGTACAAACTCAAACTTTGAGACATGGACTGAGAAAGCAAAATCAGTTATTTGTTCAGAAAAAAATGTAATGAAAAAAAGAGGAACAAAATCATGAACCTGATAATAGAAGCAACCTATATTTTTTTTTTATAGACACTGATTTTAGGTAATTATCGACTGACCTTTAAGGTGTAGAAATGGCAAGGTTATTGCCCACAAGGATCATATGATACGAGAAGTTGCATAATTTAATTGAAAACTAAACTTTTTTTTTCAGATACATGAAAATCAGATCAGGAATCTTTGCCCTTATAGGTAATAGGCGAAGAAAAGCCCTAAAATAAGATGTTAATGTAAACATATGCAGAAATGTAGG
>JAXIVD010003390.1:29207-34207 GCA_036785275.1 Cancer borealis
TGTGTGTTTGTGAGAGAGAGAGAGAGAGAGAGAGAGAGAGAGAGAGAGAGAGAGAGAGAGAGAGAGAGAGAGAGAGAGAGAGAGAGAGAGAGAGAGGAGAGAGAGAGAGAGAGAGAGAGAGAGAGAGAGAGAGAGAGAGAGAGAGAGAGAGAGAGAGAGAGAGAGAGAGAGAGAGAGAGAGAGAGAGAGAGTGAGTGTGTCTGTATGTGCGTGCAGTTCATTTAATAAGTAGCGAGGCAGGGCTGGGTAACAGGCGGGGCAGGCAATCTAATGGTACCACTTGTATTACAAACACTTTTATATATACAGGCATGTCTGTAGTTAACATGCATCTCGACTTTCAGGGTATTTCCTTGATATTCATTTGTGAATAAAATGCACAACATATGCAATAAGGTCATACGAACTATTTAATTAAACACATCTTGTCTATATTACATGCAATTTCATTCCCTCGGCATGCTTAGTTGTTTAGAAATTAATGAAGGTCTCAGTACCATATTGAACTCAGAACCATCGTCCTTCCATCCTTGTGCGCTCGTTGACCCAACAATTTATATAATAAATACTCTTCTTACAGTTTTTTTTATATTCTTACATTTGTTATCTTGATATTTTGATTAAGTTTATTTATTTTATTTCCCAAAAAGGTTTATATGCGTATGTTTTAAATGGAAGGTTTTCAAAAATTACATTTAATGATTTTTCGCATAAACTACTGTTCTTAAAAATCTTATTCAGACGATTTCACCAAACAATCACTTATATTCGATCAAACCCTTCACTCTACCTGCAGAAGCTCTGAAACTGATCTTCAAACACGATTAAGTTTGTACGTTCAATATTTTGCAGGTAATATTGTATCAAAAGGTGAAGAAAAAATAAAGTCGTGAAAAATGAGGTATGAGTTTTTATACGAAATTAAATTGGTTGAGCCATGGTTTTAAATGTTTATACCGTCGCTGCTGTGATTTTTCTTTTCTTTTCTTGACCATAAATAACATTGGCGTTACTTTCTACAGTTAAGGCAACACGACTCTCCCCTTCAGTGGGCATTAAAGTGGACATGTTTGGAACAGTGCTGCAAAGAGAGACGGAAGACTACACGATGCTCACTCGCATCGTAACTCCTGCCACCTTCACACATTTGCCGTCTCTGGGTGCTGGAAACTGTCCTTCTTTTTCGTACAGTATATATATACAGTTTGACTCCGAGAACAGAAACTGATATTTTCGTGTTGATTCTTGGAATTATTTAAACATTTTTGACTACCAAATAATGAAGAAATAAATATATGCACGTTATAAAAGCAGTTACTTTTTTTGTTTTAATGAGGTAATAAATAATATTTCTACTTTACGTCCTAAGTCAACTTTTTCTATTTCCTAGAACGTATTTACAAAACATATTTAACTGAGCCACACTCATTACCATGGTTTAGTTGGTAGAAGAGTAATTATCCAAGTAAGAAAACAAAGTCTAACAGGTGTAAACACAATGTTAGTTGACTCATAAGAGAACAAGAAACAGTAGTAATAACACAGCATTGAAACATACCTTATATAGATGCACGGTAAGATGCCACCTCAGTAGACAACACCATTACGGGTCCTGCAAATATACAACAAAATTCAATTAAATAATGTTCACGAGTTTACGAGAAAGAAGTTCGAAACTAATATGACATACAATAAAGTAATCAGACGCACAAGAGATGGAGGTTAAATGTTGAGACTGATGAATAATACAAGACCAGAAGAGGCAGTACGTTTTCGTCATGCGGGTGTGCATATTACAACAACGAGCAGCGAGGAGATAGAGTTGAGCTACGGGGCAGGAGAGGAAGAAATCATTTCGGCGGTTACAAAGGTGAGGAATGGAGGAAGGGAAATACGTGTGTGGTGGGGAGGATGTGTAAGGATGTCTCGCAGAGCTTCTATGTGGGAATGTGAAGCGTGGACGGAATGCGTGGCTGAAGCAGAAAATAGTTATAGTGAAAATGGATCTCTACAGATTCGCGACAAGAGATGACGAGACAATGAGAAATGACAGTGTTAGAGAGGTGCGTAGAGTGACGTAGTTTGTTGAAAGGGGAGAAGGACTAATCCCTCCCTGGTTGTGGAAGTGGTTTGGGAACGTGGAGAGAATGTTGGAATAAAAGGGTTGTTTAAATACTCTGAAGAAAGACACAGGTAAGGCTTTGAGCTTCAATTGAGCCAAATGACGCTATTCACTCTAGACCTTCTGCCGCCTTTAATCCAAGGCGGCAGAAGGTCAGAGTGAATCGCGTTCATTTGGTCTATTGAAGCTCAAAGTTATGTGTTTCTTAGAGAAGTAAACGATCCTAAATGACTATTTGTTTTTTTTATACTTTGAGTGCAATGAACCAAATTTGTTACAGAACACATTGCTGTAATGAAAGAGAAAAAAAATCTTTAAAATGCCTCGCAGCTCAGAAAATACGTTCCAATATGTATCATAAAAGTTTCGTTTTTTCCCACATCAAACAACTTCGTTCGATCAAAAATTTTAAACAATATCTAACACGTAACAATATCAAGGTTGATTGAGGGCTGATGGACCACTTCAGGTCCTGCCATGACCTCCTTTGGCTCGATAACTTTTCCTGAACGACGAGGACACCTGAGGCTCAGTAGTGATGGCTGACCGACCTTCAACACGCCTGGTCTCATTTTTACTTTAGCGAATAAATTTGTATAAAGGTTTGCGAGAACATCTTGGCAGCTGTAGTCTGAAGATGAAAAGTAGTCAATAAAACAGTGTGTACCTGGAACGTCTTATATTTCATGTTGTTTTGCTGCCCTTGTAAGCATAAGAAGAAGGAAAATGAAGAAGTTAGACCATTAGTCACCATAAAGGTTTTGTCCCTTACTCCCTCGAGACCCAACGAAAGTATTGGACTTCTGATCACGATCTTTTTCCCTTTCCGGTAAAACTTTACGTGCGAACACTGCTAACTTAACTTGAACTCTCAACTACAACATTGCAACATGACCTGCCTTGGAGAACTGGTGTGAGTCTGAACGTGGCATTTATGTCTTTTGCTGTAAACCTGTGGATCTAACAGTTGTGTGTGTGTGTGTGTGTGTGTGTGTGTGTGTGTGTGTGTGTGTGTGTGTGTGTGTGTGTGTGTGTGTGTGTGTGTGTGTGTGTGTGTGTGTGTATGTGTGTGTGTGTATGTGTGTGTGTGTGTGTGTGTGTGTGTGTGTGTGTGTGTGTGTGTGTGTGTGTGTGTGTGTGTGTGTGTGTGTGTGTGTGTGTGTGTGTGTGTGTGTGTGTGTGTGTGTGTGTGTGTGTGTGTGTGTGTGTGTGTGTGTGTGTATGTGTGTGTGTGTGTGTGTGTGTGTGTGTGTGTGTGTGTGTGTGTGTGTGTGTGTGTGTGTGTGCGCGCGCGCGGGTGTGTGTGTGTGTGTGTGTGTGTGTGTGTGTGTGTGTGTGTGTGTGTGTGTGTGTGTGTGTGTGTGTGTGTGTGTGTGTGTGTGTGTGTGTGTGTGTGAGTGTGTGTGTGCACAGACGAACGATTTTAATGGTGAATATTGTTTGAAATTCAACAATTCTGCTGTCCTAATTATTTAGTTCCTTGATTTATTGATTGAATAATTTAATTGAAACCTTTATTGGAGCATTCACCTTTTTATTTCATCAAACATTAATTTTCCTCTCACTTTTCTATTTTTCGTTATCTGACGCTTTGGGACACTGGTGTGACTACAGCTGGCGGGGTGTGACAACCTCCTCGCTTCATTCTGCTGAGTAGGAGCTTTACAGGACGCCTTGCCTTGCCTTGCCTTGCCTTGCCTTGCCTTGCCTTGCCTTGCCTTGCCTTGCCTTGCCTTGCCCTGCCTTGCCTTGCCTTGCCTTGCCTTGCCTTGCCTTGCCTTGCCTTGCCTTGCCTTGCCTTGCCTTGCCTTGCCTTGCCTTGCCTTGCCTTGCCTTGCCTTGCCCTGCCTTGCCTTGCCTTGCCTTGCCTTGCCTTGCCTTGCCTTGCCTTGCCTTGCCTTGCCTTGCCTTGCCCTGCCTTGCCTTGCCTCCTTCACCACTTGGAAGGTCAACACGAAGAGGGTTGGCAGATCCTCGTCACCTTCTTTATTCCAATATAATTACTTGGAAGTGCTTCACTTTATTATTATTTCCTTTCCCTTTTATTGTGAGCTTAAACTTTTCATATCACGATAGACTTTTTCAGTGAGTTATGAAATGAATTAAAAATGGTTATTTCTTTCCACAAAAAATTTTTTTTATAAATTTTTTATCCCTCTCCTGCGACTGCCCACAACAATTTTTAGAGAAAGTGTATATTGGATATTGCTGAATCCAACCCGACTGAGACTGAGTGTCTGGCATCCATTGGGACGAATGGAATGAAACTACTTATAAGCTGTGTACACTTTCCTTTCAATACATTATTGTATTGATTACCAGTTAATAGTTAATATATATGCCCGAAAATTATTCCTTATTTTAAATCACTCTGTTCACTGTTTTCATTCTATTCAAAAACTTGGCCTAATATTGACTTTCTTTCAATTTTAGCTCATTTTTCTTTCTTCCGCGAGCATAACGCCTCGGGAAGCTATTTCCTTATTTGCTCTTGTTACGATACTTTTCCTTTCGTATCTTCAAAGTTTGGGATGAAATTTTCGAAACTCCACGAGAGAGGAAGAAAGGAAACTATCTTGTTTGTTTTTTTCCAAGCTGATGAAGTGGTTATTATTCTCCTCTCTCTCTCTCTCTCTCTCTCTCTCTCTCTCTCTCTCTCTCTCTCTCTCTCTCTCTCTCTCTCTCTCTCTCTTCTCTCTCTCTCTCTCTCTCTCTCTCTCTCTCTCTCTCCTCTCTCTCTCTCTCTCTCTCTCTCTCTCTCTCTCTCTCTCTCTCTCTCTCTCTCTCTCTCTCTCTCTCTCTCTCTCTCTCTCTCTCTCTCAATGATATGCTCACTTTATTTTCTACTTTTTTTTCATCTCTTATGGTAATCTTCCAT